>BPLQ01003263.1:154161-189762 GCA_021605075.1 Caerostris darwini
AAAAAAAAAAAAAAATGCTAAGTACGGAATGATCTAGAGCTTCTAACTTCATTATTATTTTCGGGGAAAAAAAACGATAATTCGGGACTATAGCAGATTTGTACCTAAGATACAATTGCTGGGGGGGAGGGGGGGACTGCTAGACTACATTCACCAAGAAGAAATAGAAGGCGTATCTGCCTGACATTTGGTTGTGCATTGGAGAAAACTTAGGAAACTCCAAGAAGATAGTACAATTGTAACAAAATCATAGCAAAAAGTGAATTTATACAATGTGATTATAATTAAAGTCCCACTTTCAAAATGCTGTCAAAAAAGACCCACTCGTCACAATGAGTTCAAATTTGAACTGAAGATCTTTGAAGATGGGGGAAACGGTACGGCATCCAAAAAAATTCAAAAGTGTATTAATAGATAGATCTGTTAGCGGCATAAAGAAAGTGAATTTGGCTGCCAATGATATTTTGAATCGAAATGACAACGCATTTGCCATGAGCTGCACCTTAAACCAACTCTAGCGTTCAATGTGCTCGATTGTTTCGGTATTTTGACGGAAAAAATGACTTCCCAGTCATTCAACAGTTCTGACACTGTTAGTGGAAACCCATTCACCACGACAAGGTCATACAAAATTGGAAGCGAAAAATCAATGGAACTTTTTTGGTTTGATGCCATACCGCCCGTTTCCCTCTTCTTCAAGTATCTTTAGTTCAAGTTTAAATTCATTGTGACGAGTATTTCTTTTTTATGATAATCGCCCTGTATTTATTTTAAGAACTAATATACTTAGATTATCGCAGCATACTCTTATCTATAAAATTAAGATTATATTTCGAAATATATATATATATATATATAAGACTATATTATATAAGAATAAGATTATATCTCGAGTTTATTGACTCCCGTGGCTTGATGGCCAACAATTAAATTTTTTAAATATGCTTAATAGGTAGTTCGTTGTCATTTCTTGATGATAAATGTATGCGAAGTATTTTATGTAGATTTCTTGATTATATATAATTTTTGTTTCTACAAAATTCTCATTTACATCTCAAATACCAGTTACAACCAATCATTAATACCATTTTACATGTCTTAGGATGGGTTAAGATTGATTGGACGGATGTTTGAATTATATACTATAATGAATGCCGTTTAATACAGGACTGCTTAAAAATCAGTCCAGTTTTAAAATTTGAAAAAAATTCGTTGTTGTTTATGCAATCTTGAAAAATAATTTATCTTTAATCATATATATTTCAGGAATGAGAATGAATAGTAAAATTAATTTTCGATAAATTATTTTTAATATAATTTTTAAGTATTGTTAGCAATGGTTTAATTATAATTTAGAATAATTTTTTATTACTAAAGAGGATGTATTTTTATTTATTTCCAATACTTCGTTTATGTAATAAAAACAAATGATTTATTTATGAATTTTTCCCACGATATAAACATATCATAAAAAATTAAAGAACTCTTTTTTTTTCTGACAACTGCTTATTATTTCTTTGAAACTGTGAGCTCTTCCAAAAAATTTAGAAAATACATCTTTTTTATATTTTAATCGAGTCTTAGTTATAAAAAATACATTTTAATTATTATTTATTTTATTTAAATTTAAGCAATAAAATTTGCTTAAAATTGAATTTCTTCCAGTTGAGGGTGAAATGCAACGGATTATTAAATTTTTTTTAATATTAAAAGTCATAGAGTTGTAAAATATTAACAAGGAAAAACGTTTGCTTGAAATAAATTATTTAAAATATTTTATAAGCCTGACTTATTGTACGTATAGCTCTCTGTTGTAGATATTTTACTTCCTTATTTTATTTATTTATTTTCATCCAGTTATTAGATATGCGCTCATATTTAAATAAAATCAAATCTTTAGTTTTTCTTCATTAAAATTCAAGTTCAAGTGTTTTATATTTTCAAGATTAATTAAGGTTTTAACAGAGAAATTTTTTTATATACATAACTCATCTGGGGTAAGATTAAGCTTATTTAATTTTTCAAGAGAAAGATCTTTCAATGAGGACACACACACACACACACACACAAAATCTCAGTTATTCACAGTTATTACCCCTATTTACCAGTTATTACCCCTATGAACCCTATTTACCTTGAATTTCCCATTTTCTCATAACAATTCCTTCTAACTTTCCTTTCATTCTAGCATAGCTGTACATGTATGTATAACAAGCTTGGAAGATACTTAAATAATAGTTGAAAGCCTTTCTTCCCTCCAGACTCTGAAAGTTATTAAACGGAACACTTTTACTGATTTTACATTCCCAATTTCATCTCTTTAGAGTCTTCTCTTTTCCGTTGTTTCTCGGAAACGGACCCAAACTTTTTAAAATTTTTATAACTGTTAATAAAATGAAATAAATTAATTAATGTTATTCCATCTACCTGTCAAATTCACTTGGCTTTCAACTATTATTTAAGTATCTTCCAAGCTTGTTATAGCATATATTACAATGGATAATTAGGCACAAGAGAGAGGCGCCAGGGATGTCCGCTAGACAGGATCTTTCTACAACCCCCAATTAGATTTAAATCTACTGCGAGACGTTCGACACGTATCGACATAGATCTATTGAATGAGACTTCCAGCCACTATCGGTATATCAAGACTCTCAAATTAAGAAGGAGGAGAACTTGGGAAGAATTTAGTCAGGACTTTGAAAGATTAGAACTTAGGCAGAAGTTGAGAAGAACTGTGAGAGTATAACTTCTGCTTAGAATTGTGTGTAGCTGTGGATAGTCCAATGATTCTTGTTACAACGTGAAACGTCATGATTTGTAATGCAATATTGTAAACAAGTAATAAAAAAAAATTTTTAAGTCAATTCCTACTTTCTTTTCACTATATTGCAGAAAGTCCTTTATAAATAATTTTCATTCATTTTTTAAGTTTATCTGGTTTATATGCAACTTAAATCTAAAAAAAACTAAAATTAATTAATTAAATTTAATTACTGAATTAATATTTGAAAAAACTGTATTAACATCAAGTGTCATCCACTACAAGTTCAAAAAAATGTATTTGAACTTGAGTGGATGAATAAAAAGTATTTTATGAACGATTGAAAATTTGAATAAGGTATATATAGGGAGAGTGTGAGCTAATGGAACGATTTGAATAATGTCATTAAAAGTGTTGCAAAAAGGAACAGCCAGTTCTTGTTTTTAAATTCCTCAAGACATTTTGCATCACCAAACTTGCATATATATATCATATATTTTTCCGGTACATAAAGAAAACACTTTATCAAAGGAATTAGATAAGTCACGAGCTATATAAATATTAAATAACTACTGGCGCTCGGTACCACAGGTTTCTGGTTCGAGTTCTGGCGGTGCCATGGATATTTGTAGTGGTTCGGAATCCCCTTTAAACCGTAGGTCCCGGTCTAACATGATCGTAGAGCGTTAAGGGGGTAATGTTATTCGCGTCTGTAGCATATCTTCAAGCTACACGTGCCCCCTGTGTAGTGCCAAATGAGTAACAGCGGTGCAGCACTTGATTATGGCATAAAGATTAACTGTCTCTGTATTGCCAGCTGCATCAGAGCAGCATATTAAATAACTATAAACATTATGTTAATTAGCAATTCAATCAACGCAAAATATTTTAGATTACAACAGGGTTTAATCTCTTGAATAAAAATGAGACAAAAAAAATTAAAAAGTTGCCGATGAGACATTTTCAAACTTTTCAATGCTGCTACTGCACGTCAGACAATTTAATACTAAAGCTAAACGCCGCTTCACTCGTGGCTCAGTGGTAACATACACAGCTAGCGTGTAGGAAGGCCGAGGTTTGAATCTTCTAGCAGCATCCGTTGCAGTAATTGCATTCAGGAACTAAGATACTCGATGTCGATTGTGATAATTCTCATGTCTTTCATCAATAATTAGATTGTCTGGTAGGAGTTTTCTGGATTTTCTACCATATGGCTCTTAATTGTTGGGACATTTACCTCTTAAAACTCCTCCCGGAAAGCACTGTATTCCTCTCATCATTCGTCGTTGGACTGTTCATAGAACTACATAAGTGGGATACTAGTATGAGGACCACCAATGTTAAACAACAACAGACAGAAAGAGCTAAATACTTTTATTTCATGAATTGCTTTCCTTTTTTATGACGATTATCCTAAAAATGAGTGATGAATCTATTATTTTAATCATTTTAATCAACATTAAAACAGTTTAGTAATACTTAATCACCAACGTATAAAATCATAAGAGAAAGAGAGAGTTAGAAAGAGAAATGATCTTGATACTGCTGTAAAGTTGTCTATGTGTAAAAGCAATTCCAGAAATAAGGTAGCATTCATCATCATGCGTTGGAGCTTTAATATTATCATCTTTCATTGAAATACTTCATTAAACGAAAATTATAGAAGGGAAGGGGTGGCGAATAGTAGATGAAACCCCTAGTTATCCTTAATTTCAAAATTACAACTCCTTCTGTCCCATAATAATAGTAGCAAAAGAAAATAAATGTAAAGCGCAACATTTATCATTTATTGTCAAAAAGCTAGATTAAGTTAAACAATAAATTGAAAATATTACTTCTAATTTTTATTTTGAGCATTCAGATCAGCATTCATCAGCATTTATTTTGAGCATTCATCAATGTAAATATAATTCTTAATAATTTCTTCAATGCGATTATAATTATAGTGAATATAATTCTTAATAATTTCTTCAATGCGCATATAATTCTTAATAATTCGTATAATTCTAAGCCATAAATTTTCCGTCAGGAAGAACTTATGACAGACAAAATTCTAAGCTATCTTTCTTATTCTTTTCAGTAAGAAAAGGTTTGATGCTGCTTAAAACTCGTTGTATGGATTTTCCTTTCTTCAAAATTCGGAATAATATGTATTTAGGAACTTCAACAGCATGAATTGCTGATCTTATGGTGCCTCTTTTGCTGACAGGAATATGTTTTCAAGTTTTTCGCCATAATCTTTGCATTTACGTCCACAGTTTTATTTTTTCAATGAATCAACATTAACATAAGATTCCCATTGACAATTATTTTCGGAAAAACGTTTCCAAATTCTTGATAGGGTCATTCTGATGGGCTTAAATGGTTTTGCAGCTAACATAATTACACCTTTATGCGACTTTTCGTTTTTTTTAATTCATCAAGAAAGGAACAATCGCTACTCGATCTTTGCTAGAAAACTGTCTTTTTTCATTTTACTTTTACAATGAGTTGGAATTCAGCTGAAATAAAATAATTGATTTCGATCAGCGGATGAAATTAGAAAAATAGATATAATTCGTAATAATTAGGTTAACCTAAAAATTGGAAAATATGTCAAAACAAATGAATGATGTCCTGAAACATTGATTTTGATTGAAGGCTCCGCAATTTTTCGTTACAACATAACTTACAGCTGCATTCGCGAATAATTCTCGTTTAAATATTCTCTTGCTACTATTATTATGAGACTGATAAAGTAATATGTACTCTCTTCACTGTCTATTAAATTGTCTGCACTGGCATCTAGACAAATGTAATTAGATTGCATTTTCCTTTCAGATAATTATTTACATTTGTAACTGTTAGAAACTATATACAGGGTGATTATAATTAAAGTCCCACTTTCAAAATGCTGTAAAAAAGGAACCACTCGTCCCAATGAGTTCAAATTTGAACTGCAGATACTTGAAGAAGGGGGAAATGGTATGCCATTAAAAAAAGTTTCACCGATTTTTCCCATCCAATTTGGTATGACTTTGCCGTGGTGGATGGGCTTTTCACTAACAGTATCACAACTGTTGAAAGACCTGTAAGTCATTTCTAATGTCAAGAAACTGAAACAATCAAACACATTGAACACTACAGTTAGTTTAATGCGCAACTCATGCCAAATACGTTTTCATTTTGATTCAAAATATCACTGACAGCTGGATTCACTTTCTTTATGCTGTTTACTGTGACATCTATTAATACACTTTGGAACTTTTTTTGATGCCGTACCGTTTCTCTTTTCTTCAAGTATCTCCATTTCAAATTTGAACTCATTGTGACGAGTGTTTCTTTTTTTTACAGCATTTTGAAAGTGGGACTTTAATTATAATCACCCTATATAAGAATGGATGGACAAATGATTTTACTTGTTTTAATTAATTAAAAAGTAAATTTCTCAAAAAATTGCCATTGTATAAGTTCTGGTTATATGTTGGCATGAAAATATATATTTTTTTAAGCTAAGATCCTTAAAAGACAGTTAATGATTTTAAAGTAATCATTAAAAATCTTGATTCTTTTCGTAAAAGCATACTTATACTTCTAAAGAGTACAGAGAAATCATTTCTAATATCACAGACCGTTGTGAAAAAATTCATTTCGAAATGCAAGCATTAAAATGCTTGATTTTAATATCTTGATTATGCACTTTTTTATTAGTTGTTAATTTATTTCAATATTTGCCAGATTATTTAATTGTTACTAATAACATTAACTATTTTGAAACCTAATATTCAAAATACATCGACTATAGGTAAAATACAATTCTCACAAAATTGGAACCGAATAAAATGTAAATATTTCTTGACTTGTTACTTGCATTAAATTTGTTTTTTATTTGCTATTTTGAAATATGTGATATTGTTTTGTCTGTTACTGATGCATCACTAAATTTGAGAAATGTATTGGTTTAGATAGATTTAAAAATATTTTAAAAATGAAAAGGTGAATAAAATTAATATTGTTATTTATGTCTTCTAAAACAACTAAAATTGTGTTTATTTACTATTAAATTTCTTTAAGGGTATTTCAGTAAGCATAAACATGATTTTCAATTTTGCGTATAAAAAGTATAAAATTTTAAAAATTAATCAGTATTTATACAAAATTAAAATGATTTCAAATTTTAAAATTAAATGATTAATTTCAAAAATTAAAATTAAAATGATTTTTAAATTGATATTTCAAATTAAACATTTGAAAATCATCGCTTTAAAAAGATAATTATTTCTCTGCTCTTTTTCTAACAGAAAATTACTATTCTGCTTTGAATTCATCGTTGGTAATTATTTTTGGAATTTACATTCTAAGTATATTATGAACTATTTTTGCATGAGGTAATTTATTTTTAAAGAATTTTCATTATGTTATCTAATAAATAGTAATTTAATTGTGCCATGCAGATTTCTTAGCTCTAATTTTATTGTATAAACGCAAAATGAAAACATTGTTTATAGAGTATAAATGTTATTTTGCAGTTTAAAATGTGCTATTTTATAATCGCTTCGTTTCTTTTTTATTTGTGCTTATTTTTTTCTCTTTTTTAAAATTATAAAGGATTATTTTAATTTGTTTATTAAAAGAAAAGAATTCGTTAATTTTTTCAAGAAATATAGTTAAAAGAACATCCGTTGAAATCTTGATTATGCATAAAATTTACCTTTATTTCACATTCGCGCAAGTTATTAGTTGGAATTATGAATATTGAAGAATTTCTAAGCGTCCAGAAGATATCTTTTAGGCAGCAATAAATGCGCCAAATGTAGCAACCCTTATGAATGAACAGCTGATCGAATTACAATAAACTTGATCATTTGTGCTCTTATTCTGTGGTCAATTCTCTAAAAAGGGCAACTTATTCGCGCTAAGATTTTAAAGTGACATTACTGCAAATGATTGATAATGCTTGATATGTTTAAATTATTAAAGATACATATAAGAACATTAGTTTGAGGAGAATCAATTTATTAATCATGAATAAATCGAATATTTTAAAGATTTTAATTATATTCCTACGATTTATTTTAACAACATCGGAGCGTATAAAAATTGGTAAGTACATTTATTATGCACATCACATTACAGGATCACAGATATTCAAATAAAGATATAAGTACAGATACTTATAAGCACAAATTCTTGAATTATAGTTTTTGAACATTATATTTGTTCCCCATTTTTATGAAAATAAGCTGTTCTGTTAATATCTATCTATATATATATTCAATATAAAAATAAAATGCATTTTTTTTAATTACAATTCAAATATATTTTGTATGAAAATACTTTTTCTAATTTATTCAGAGAAATCTTTAACTTATTTAAAAATTATCAAAAATTGACGAAACGAAAGACAACTCAAAATAAGTGCCAAAAATAAAAAGTATTTAATTGAGTAAAATCTTGAAAAAATGTGCAGTTATTTGTCTAAAGCAGGGGGGGGCCAACCCAAATGATCTTGCGGGCCACTTTGGAAATGCATCCTAACTCCGCGAGCCGCATATAAAATTATATATTCCCCTATTAGATTTAGACCTATTATAGACATTTTTTTGGAGGGAAAAATTGAAACATAAAGAGTTATTATTATTGTGTTTACTTTTATTCTTACACATAAACTTAGATAATACAATAAATGATAATAAACGCACACTGTAAAGAAATATACAACACTAAAAATGAAATATAAAAAATATATAAATATAAACGAAATAAAAAAAAATTAAATCATTAAAAAAATTTATTTTACTAGTGAGATATTTGTTTCTCCACTCATTATGAGTTCGCAGAATATAATTTAATTATTCTGCGAACTCATAACTGCAAACTCATAAATAAAGCAGGTAATATCTGTCATAAATTCGCTAGAATATTACTTTAAAATCAAAGTTAATTGTGAATATATGGATGCACACATAATGTATTTTTTTAATACATTGATTTTCACTACATTGGCTATTATAAAATAAATATATTTTGTAAAAGTGAGATAAATCTCAATGGCAGGAAAAATGTTCAAGGCAGGCTGCGGGTTGGCCATCCCTGGTCTATAGCTACAAAATAACGAATTTGTTTTTAATTTATAAAGCCGAAAGTTTCCCATAAATGTCTTAGGTATTATTACAAACAATAAAATATAATTATGTTGTAAAGCACATTATTCTCTTCGAGTAGTATCAATTTTGTCACATGTATGAGTTGTCACTTTAAGTAGCATTTAGTATGAGGTGTCTCTTTAATTTTTTTCAACACAAAACAAACCAATATTTTAGGGTAATGAAATGAGATTGATTTTGAATTATATTAACTATAGCGTAGTTAAAACAGTAAAAATTACGTATTGATTATTGTGATCATGTATTTATAATATTATTCTTAGCTTGTTTTTGGTATACTGCTTTACACAAATCGTCAAAGAACAGTTTGAACATTAATTGTTTCCAAGTCTCTTAGATATTATTTTTTTGTCTACTAAAAAAGAAATCTAAAAAAAATTAGAGGATTTATATGTATAATAATTCCTGCAATTTCCCTGTGAAATTTTTTTTCCAGAAGATATCAAAAAGTGTATTACAAAGTGTGTCTTTCACAGCTCCCATCGTTGAGCCGTTCGTTGCACAAGCTGGAACTGAAGATGCCCGGGCCAACATTCTGGAGTTGGAAGGAACGCTTCAAGATACTTTGGGAGGAAATGACGAACTTTTATTTACCAAAAATATCAAATACACCAATTTAGGTGACTTACTTATGTCCTACTCCGAGAAAGGTAAATAAGTATATTTGGTTTTAGAATGTGATAAATAAGTTCAGCAGAGTATTTTAATAACACACTGAGATACTAGGCGATGTATTACTCACTTGTTTTTAAATTTAATTATTAATAATTTAATGCATTTAATTTTTATTAATATATTTAAAGTTCTTTTCAATATGGTTTTATCTTTAAAAACCAATATTGTCTTTTTTAGTATAATATATCAGTTATTCAAAAAAATTTCTTCAATGAAGAATAAAAAAAATAATGAATTACGTATATTTTTCTTAATTTAATAAGCGGTGCACCATGTTAACAGTAAAAAACAATTAAAAATTAACTTGCTTGTTTTTTTTTAATTTAAGATAGACTTTATAATAATAAAATAATTTCAATGTCAGTATTATATTTCTTCAGAGAAGGACCTTTTCCATCCAGCATTGAAAAGTGACCCAAGGTTAATGCTAAATTAATTTAATAAAAAATGACTACAATGCCAGTATCTTATTTCTTTAGAACCAGAATGCCAACCACAATTTTTACAATACTAGAGCATCATATTTTTTTCTAATTAATTTAATAATAAAATAACTACATTGTCATTGTTATGCTTATGTTCAACCACTGGAAGTGACCTATTGTTAATACTGCAATGGAGTTAAAAACATATAGTGTTAAATCCTTGTTTTTTTTGTGTGTACATTTTAAACTTGAACAAGTGAATGTTGCGAGGGGAATAATGAGTAAATTTTGTGTGAAATAAAAGAATTCGTAACATAAAATTATATAAAGTAAACTCTAAGGTACATACTGTTTTTATTTAGAAATCTAACGTTTTGCATTTACTTATACTAGGTGAAGGCTAGATAAAAATGAGAGTAAAAAAAATAATCTCATGAATTTTAATTAGTGTGCTGTACTAGAATATTAAGTACAAAAGTTGTTACTCGTTTGTGATGGCTTAGCTTCGTTTAGCTTTTCTCTTCTTTTAGATCAGGGACCCTGCGAACTTAATTTTAATGAAATGTCATTTGCTAAGTTGAAACTTTTTTCTTGAAAAATTAACAAATTATTTTTTAAATGTTTAGCATTTTGAAATTTTTTTTAATGAATATTATTAAAAATTTATTATTACATATTCAATGAATTGTATAAATCAAATTTTATGGAAATACTGGGAGGTGTTTTTTTTTCAAATGATTAAAAATGGTATAGAATACCGATAAATAGATAAAAGAAATGGCAATTCTTCAGTCAAGCCATCATTTTAGTTTATTGTATTAATGCTTTTTGTATGCATTTCTCTACTCGCATTTTGAATCCTAGCAAGAAATTAAAATTGAAAATAAATAATAATAATTAAATTAAATTGAATAATGTTTTCTATTTTCAGAAAGTTTCTGAAAATCTCTATTGAAATTGTATTTCATTTTAGGTTTCAATAACAAACTTTACTCGCAGTTTTAAAATGCACTCATGTATCTCTGAAAAGTATTTTTATTTAACAGAAAAATGAATGTGGATTTTTATAAATGTTTTTAAATTCATATTATTTATAGTTTTTTTTCTTTCTTAGCTGAAGAGATATCAGGCATTGTGAGTGTAGTGAAGTGTTCCTCTTACAAAGACGACATCGAAGTCATGCAAACTAGTTTTCCATCGACTATGTCCTTGATTATTTTAGAGAGGGGCTGTCCAAGACCACCTCCGAAAATCGGCTTTGGCATTCCTTACTTGAATAATATGCTTGACATAGTGCCTTTCATGGTTGACATAAGGAGTGACAACAGAATTTTAGATAAATGGGATGACATCATTATTCTGCACGATAATACAATAGGTAAGTAAAAATGTCAAATAACATTTTCATGAGGGCCTGAATGGCCGAGTGGCTGGCACTCGGTACCACAGGTTTCGGATTCGAGTCCCTGCGGTGCCATGGATGTTTGTAGTGGTTCGGAATCCACTTTAAACCGTAGGTCCCAGTATAACATGATCGTAGAGCGTTGCGGGGGCATTGTTACTCCGCGTCCGTGGCTTATCTTCAAGTTACACGCGCCCTCTGGGTAATGCAAAGTGAGTAACGTCAGTGCAACGCTTGCCTTAAGGCATCCAATACTAAGTGTTTGCCAGCTGCATTAAAATAACCCATTTTCATGAAGAAATGGCTATTTAATTCACAACTTCCTGAAAAGTTTTATTATATTTTAGGGCTATTTTTAAATTTGCTTTTACCACATTTTTCATTTCCATTTCACTAAAATTATAAATAGCAATAACTGCTATAAAAACATAAAGCATAAATGGATTAAATATCTTAGCAATTCATGCAACGACCAGAAATCATAAAAGTTTATTTAAAGATCGATTTAAAAGCATTTCCTTGTCATTTAAACTTTGAAAACAACCACAAATAAAAAGAAACATTTATTAATAAAAATCTTTTTAAGACATTTTAAGTGAGCTTTCAAGTTGGCGCTAACGTGTTTTAACAATTGATAACTCCTTTGTAATTCAAATTATCAAATTTAGGAAATCTATGTTAGTTTGAAAGAAATTTCCTCATTTTTCTATGAAAGTTTTCTTGCTTTACAGAATTACAGAAATACGCACGCTTTTTAAATCTAATAACGTAGAAATGAGCACGAGGAAAAACACGTTTGATTGAACAAATTTAGATCTAAAAATATTATTTAAACGTCAAAAACCTCATAAATTAGAAAATAAAATACTATTTTTAAACAACAATGTGGCAACACGATGCTGTAAAAGATAAGATCATTTATAGACACATTATGCATGGAAATGGAAAACGATTAAAAACATTTTCTTCGAGCAGCTTTTATGATTAAACGATATCTTCCTGGTTTTTATAGTTCTTGTTTGGAGCTTTCTTTTGATAATGTTTTTTGTCTTAAGTAACTCGTTTTCATTTCTGATTTCAAATTGAATGAATTAATGCAGGAACTCATTTGTAACCTATTGTATTAAGTTGTTGTGTTCTAATATCACGCACACCCTCCGAGGATAAATTAACAGGAGCTAAGATTATATTATTTAAATACAATAGTAAATACCTTCATTTGGTAAATGCAATATTAAATACATTTACCTGGTAAATACAATAGTAAATACTTTTACTTGGTAAATACAATAGTAAATACCTTAATAGCAGCAATACATGGAGCAATAGTAAATATCTTTACCTTCACTGATTAAATGGATGTAATGGATATGCAGCAGCATCTGGACAGGTTAAACATTATTCACTGTGGAATGTATACTTAATGGCGGGTAATGCTGAATCAAAATTATGGTAACTCTGTATGAATTTTGGTGTTGCCATATTTTGGAACTAGCATTGCGATTGGGGATTTATGGGAGATTAATGCTCTTTTTCCGCCATTCTCGAGCTCAACGAAAGAATTTTGATTTTCGTTGGGAACGTCCTTTGAGAACTTTTGGTCCAGGTTTCGAATTTCAAACTGAGTTCATCCAAGTCAGTTCTCAAATGTGCTACACATTAGACCCTTCTTGTTTTAAGTAATTCTTCCATTGTTTAAGAAAATAGTTTGAAACTTTTCAATAAGGGCGTATATTAAAACTGAAAAACATAAGAGCAAATACAGAATACATGAAATAGTAAATATTTAGCTTTATCTAATTATATATCTGAGACTTGTTTATAAAATTCTTATCGGGCATAATAAATTGTATCAAAAATCTGTAAAAAATTTAACTTTTTTAGAATACTCCTCAAAAAGATTTGCTATATTTAATTTTCCTTATTAAAGAAAATAATTGTGAAATTTTGAAAAATAAAAATATATGTGAAATATATACTTCATATATATATGGATATATATGAAATATACATATATTAATCATAAAATATTTTGTTTTGTGATAAAAACATTTAGTTTAGGTCATCTAATATTTAGATTGACTTAAAAAATGACGAATATTATAGTTTTAGAGTACTGTCAGCTCTAATATTCTGTTTAGAAAACTAGCACGTATATTCCTTAATGTGATTCGAAAAGCCAAATTAGAATATTTTCACTTATTCTATCCAATATATTTTAAAAACAAATATATGCCCTTATATTTGTATGCAGAATAAATAGAAACGTCAATAGTAAATCAATCGAAAATATCAATCGGAATAAAAGTGTATAGAATTAATAATGAGAGAAAAATAGATAAAATGCAATGATAGAGATAATTTTTTATTGTATATTCAATGTTCTTTGGTTGATATAAATAACAATGCTTAATTGAGAAGTTCGGTAAAAGTCATCAGCTCACTAATAAACTGCGTATTTTAAATATCAAAGTTTATCACAGTAAGAAATAAAGCTAAGCTTTCGAAATACATGAGAATCGCGTTGATATGGATTAAAATCGTACTTTAATATCTTAATGACTGTAGAGCGACAAACCAAACAAATTGATATCTTATTGATACTATAGTTGCCTCATGGATAAATAGCTCCAAGTGCATAGTGGAAGTCAGCGCCCGATAATGTAAACATCCTGTCTGCGTGGGCGTGAGCTGACTGGAGGGAGAAAGAAATGTAACACCGCCAGTGTGCGTTTGGTTTTGGAATAAAAGAGACGTGTTTTTTACAGTCCACTAGTGCTTTGTGTTTTTATTCTAAGACCATTCAACTATTCAATGTTATAATTTGTTCCTATAAAAGATAATTTGTTTTAAAGTTATTAACTGAATTAAAAAATCCTATTACAAGTGCTTTTTCTGATCAATATAATAAAACAATTCCATGTCATCAAACCAAGAGGTGGATGAGATGGAATTATATTGGTTTCATTCCAAAGATTAGCAAAACATCTTACTAATTTCGAAAAATCATTTATTTTCGATTTAAATTATCTACTTTTCTCTATATAAACTTTAACATTCATAAATTCCTATTAAATAAGCAAAATTAGTTTTAAAAGTTTTGACTTTAAGTATAAAAATTTAAGTTTAAAATTTGAGTGTATGTTTTTTTTTTTCAAATGTTTGATATATGCTTGATGAGAGAAAGATTTGGTCAAGGCAACTTGTCACTAGTTCCCAATAGAGTGACGGCAGCGAGAAGAGCGTCATCCTATTATTGAAAATCATATTGCGGACAAATGCTTTACCTAAATTTCATTCCTCTAAAATAATTTCTTCTTGACGTTCGGATTTCATTTTCGATCAGTATATTAACATTGAGTATTGAGTGTGATAAGCCTCTGCTCTCCAAATTTGAATGATATGTATTTTTATTGATGGTTTGTCACTCTACGGTCATTTTGTGCTCACTTTAGGCTAATTAGACCGGTACCTACAGCTTAACGTGGGTTCCGAACCCCTCACAAACATCCATGCCACCGCCAGGATTCGAAACTGAAGCCTGTAGTACTACTAAAGGCCAGAACACTAGCCAACTGGCCATCAGGCCGCTATTTTTATTGATACGAGAATGCCAAATACTTACTAATATACAGGAAATTTCACATTAACCGTTGTCATTTATCCAAACATGTCAGTAGCTTTATTTCAGTAGTTTATTTAACTTTAGCCTGTTAAAACCTTTAATGTGATACATTGCTAAGTATATTATACTAATATATATATTATTGTATACTATGATATATATACATTATTGTATACTATTATATATATACATTATTGTATACTATTATATATATATATATTATTGTAGACTATTAAAGTAATACATTAATGGATTTATCAAAAACGACAAAGCAAGTTTGACCAGAGGTGAAGAAGTTGATAAGATATAACTAGCTTCATATTTTTCGTGAAGGGTGTAGTGTGTTGTATAACTTGATTTGTCTTCCAAAAACAGTGCATTAAACTATGCTGAGTAATTATTCTAGAATATGAACATTTGATAATTTTCTTTCATCATAGAGATGCTATTTTTTTCAGACAAAATACTTTATATGCCTTTTATTAAAAAATGTCCCTGAAAGAAGATAAGAAATACGTACATAGGTATAAAATACTGAAAAAACGTAAATTACTGAAAATACGCATAGTAATACACAAAATACTGAAAATACACGAAATATTATTCATTAAATATAAGGAATTATTACAGATTTTGCCTTAGAAAACTAAAATACCGGGGTTACGCTCAGTTGGAAATTCCAATTCTTTTGATAAATGCCACAAAACATTAAATTTGAACATTTTACTTCGCTGATCATGAAAAAAAGAAAATAAAATATTCAGCTAAACATTTATGAGTTCAGTTTTAGTTTATTGTCAGTGTATATTGTAATGATTTCTTATATGTGATGAGATTCGTTCTATATTCATAGTCAAGAGCGAGTAATACTATAAAAAAGTGATAAAATGAGTTTTTAGGAAAGAAATTCATTCTAACGAAAAAATTCTTGTAAATTTTTGTTATAAAACATTTAAATTGCTTGTATTAAGAAGTAAAAATATATAAATAAATGAAAGTAACGAGCTCAACCAACAGTGTACAGAAAGAGAATATTATCACTTTGAAATGAAGAATATTCGCTAGAATATATAACGTACATATCAGCAATTTTGTATATAGCTTTTTTATTGCTGATAATATGATTTTTTTCAAGGTCAAATTAAAAATAAGAGAATTTTTTAAAAGTAATACAATGTAATTTCTCAATAAAAAGAGCGAAACAACGTAATTTCAGTTATTTAAAAAAAATTACATTATTTAAAATAAGTGTGTTCTCGCTATTATTATTTATATCCTAAAAATCAATTAGAGAATTAAAAAAAATCTCTCCTTGTGAGGAAAATTGGAAAGCGACAAATCGGATGGATTAAAACACAGTGACGTAATAGGAGATAAATGTATGTTCGGAGGAATTTTAATTACAATAAAATAGCTTTAATTTTAAGTCATTAAAATTTTAAATTACATAATATAAAAAGAAAAATGTTCACCCATAACTGTTGCATTTTATTCCTCCAAAACTGCTTTGTGGTGCTTATGACTGACTGGCATCCCTATCAAGTAATCGAATCATACATTTCCGCCTTTAAACAGAATGTTTATCATTACATACAAATGGTGATCGAACTTTACTAGATTTACTTCCTACTAAATATTATTTATTATATACCTTCCTACTAATATTATTACTTTACTAAATATTATATATATATATATATATATATATTTGAAAAATGTATTTTTGAGAAAATATTATGGTTTAATATTCAACTTCATTTCAGATCTTAATTCGCTGGAAGCTCTCGTCTCCATGCTGCAAACGATGGGTATTCGCAAACGCTCAACTACTCTTACAATTTACAATGTTTGTCAAGCTGGTAGTTGTGAAGATATGAGTGTTACCATTCAAGAATCATTAACACCTTATTCCGTTATAGATTTCCCTAAAAACTTTTTGATTCTTTCCACTGGAAAGGCTTTTCGAAAAATCATAGAACAGGTGAGCTGACTTCTCTTTTTAATTATAAACGAAAGAAACTGAATTTATGATACTGTCACTGATTCTGCATATTTTAGAGTACACTACTCAAATTATAAATCTTCTGATGTTTTCTTCCTTTAAATAGTTTATTAAAAGAACGAAATGATACAAAAACTAAAGTATGACTTCTTCTATCCAGTTAGAACAAGTAAAATAATTAATCAAATTTAGTCAAATAAAACCATTAATTGTTTCAGAATATTTTGAAATTTTACACATCTCTTCTGTAAAATGGCAAAATTGTTGCTACTAGCGTAGGGAATATCTAGGGGATAGCAGAAGCATGTGAAGAAATAGCTATCTTAATAGTAGCAACATAAAGATGACTGCCCACCGAAGAACTGCATACACACACAAACACGCACACACAACCACACACACACACACACACACAAACAAACACACACACAAACACACACAAACACACACAACCCCCCCCCACACACACAAGGTGTAAACTTATTTAAATTAAGGATAAAATGAATGTGCAATATGGTGATGCACGTTTGTAACTACAGCAAGACTATCTTTTACGCTATCACTACAGGACTATCAATTATGCTATCACTACAGCAATACTATCTTCTACAATATCACTATAGCAACACCATTTCATATACTACCACTACAGCAATACTACCTTTTATACCATCCTTACAGCAAAGCTATCTTTTATACCATCCTTATAGCAACACTATGTCTTACACTATCACTACAGTAACAGTATCTTTTACTCTACCAATACAGGACCACTCTCTTTTATATCATCATTACCGCAACACTATCTTTTACACTACCACTACAGGAATACTATCTTTTATATCATTACTTAGCAATACTATCTTTTACAATATCACTACAGAAACACTATCTTATACACTACCACTACAGAAATGTTATCTTTTATACCATCCCTACAGCAATACTATCTTTTCACTACATTGTAGTGATATGAAGCAACACTGGAATGGTGTAGAAAATTCATAAATATTATATCTGTGAAAAATCTGTATCTATATCTGTGATTATATCTGTTTTTCATCCAGGTCAAAAATGTCGAATTGTAAGAGGAGTAAAATATTGTTACGCTACGACATCTTTGCTTATTTATAACGGTGCATATTTTAGATCAGGGGTGACCAACCCAAATGATCTTGCGGGCCACTTTGGAAATGCATCATAACTCCATGGGCCGCATATAAAATTATATATCCCCATATTAGATTTAGAGCCACTATAGACATTTTTATATTCATATTACAACCTGTTATATTAGATGTTCCAAGATGATGAGTTCGTAGAATATAATTTAATTATTCTGTGAACTCATAAATAAAGCAGGCAATATCTGTCCTATATTCGCAAAAATATTATTTTAATATCAAAGTTAATTTTTTCTCATCATTTCGACAGTTCATTTTTGAATATATGGATGCACACGCATTGTATTTTTTTAATACATTGGTTTTCACTACTTTGGCCATTATAAAATAAATATATTTTGTAAAAGTGTGTGATGTGGTCGGAAAAATGTTCATGGCGGCCGTGGGTTGGCCACCCCTGTTTTAGATTGCACATTATTTACTACATTTTTGCTAAACAACCATCATTAAATAAACAATTATAATAGCACTAATTATTTAGCTTTTTTTGCAATTGTGGTCCAAGAAATTGCATCCTTCCTTTAAATAATATTTTTTGATGCATTAAGAATTATTTAATTTTGTCTCGAATTTAAATTGAACTTCCGTTTTTCGAAAGTTTATTTTTAAACATCGAATGAGTCCCGGTGGTGTCATGGATGTTTGTAGAGGTTCGGAATCCACATTAAACCATAGTTCCCGGTGTAATAGGATCGCAGGGCGTTGTGGGGGTAGTGTTACTCGCGTCCGTAGCATATCTCCAAGCTACACGTGCCCCCTGGGTAGTGCTAAATGAGTAACGACGGTGCAGCCCTTGCTTACGGCATAAAGATTAACTGTCTCTGTATTGCCAGCTGCATTAGAGCAGCATATTAAATAACTATAACATTATGTTAATTAGCAATTCAATCAACGCAAAATATTTTAGATTGCAACAGGGTTTAACTTTTTCTGTATTGCCAGCTGCATTAGGGAAAAAAAGTATTTTAAAATAGGTACAATGATTCCTATTTAACTTAATTTCGCTAGAAATACATAAATTTAAGACACTACATTTCGAAAATAAAATTTCTCGAGGAGATGTTTACTTTTATCAGGCAGAACGACAAAAAAAGTAAAACAAAATTACTTCTGTATGACTCCTTATGTGAAGAATTACAAATGTTATTGGTTTTACAAACATGAGAAAAACTAAAACTTTTCACAATTAAAAAACATTTACAATAAAAATACATATTAATATAATTAAACATTGTACTAATGAATTATTCCTTTAAAATTTGCTTTTTATACTTAATTCTTCCACGTCTCTAATATAAACAAAAAAATTAGTGTCTTTACTATGAGGCTAACCTCTTAAAAGGAATCTAAAAATTGTTCTGACCAATTAAATAAGCATATGAGCAATTAGAGACTTAAAATTAGTATCAATATTACAATATGCAAAACCCCGTGATAATTATCGCAAGTTAATGTAAAAATAATCCATATTCTACTAAAAATGAAAATATGTTAAAACACAGTGAAACGAGTAATAAATTCCCTGTTTCTGCGATTGAAAATTTTACTTTAAGAAAAATAACACACATATTTTATTTTTAATTTATTATTTTTTGCAAATATATATATATATATATATCTTCTCTCTGATAAAAAGCACCTCTTCTGATAAAAAGAACCGGTTTGATTTGTCGCTCTACGGTCATCTTGTATACACGAGGGCTAAACAGAGCGGACCTACAGTTTGAAATGAATACCGAAACACTAACAAACATCCACGCCACCACCACGATTCGAATCTGAAGCCCGTGGTACTAAAGGCCAGAGCGCTAACCAATTGGCCACGACAAATCTACAGTGCGTGAAAAAAGTAGAAGGACATTAGACTATTTTTGATAAATAAATAATGACGCATTTTTTAAACAATTAATTTATTTACAACGTTTTTACATGCAGATACCTGTATCTAGACAAAACAAAAAAGTACACAATTAAAAAAAAGTATACTTAATAAGAAAAATTGGCTTTGACGATCTCATGATCAGTGAAAAAAGTAGAAGGACACTTCTAAAAAAGAGGTGTACTATATAAATTAATATGGAATTCTTTTCCTGTTGGCTCGAATTACTTCAAAGATCCTATTTGGCATCGAACTGTATAAAGATTGAATTTTTGTTTGGCAAAAATTGTCCCATACAAAGTTTAATGATTTCTGCAGCTCAGCTACAGATTCAAACTGCTTTCCACCCTCGTAAACACGACGTACAATCATTGCCCATATGTTCTCTACAATGTTTAGATCAGGACTTTTAGCAGGCCAATGTAAAAGTCGAACATTGTTTGCTGCAAACCAATCTTTAACACCATTTGCAGTGTGAATTGATGCTCCATCTTGCTGAAAAATCCAGTTATCTCCTCCTAACTCAGTGCCATACGGGAGAAGATTTGAGTTTAGAGTCTGGATGTAGTCTGTATGGTTCTGTCTACCATTTAGAAAGACTAAATTTGTCCTGCCTCCATAGCCAACTGCTAACCATACCATTAAACCACCTCCTCCCATCTGTCGAATAGAATAAGTTTCTTCTTCAATACCAAGACAGTGCCAATAGTACTGATAACCATCTGGACCATCCAAATTGAATTTTTTCTCATCGGAAAATATAACTGAGATCCATTCTGAGCTCCAGGACATGTGGTCTTTAGCCCACTGCAGTCGGTTCTTCATGTGTCCTTCATTCCACTTCGGATGGTGCATCCGTTTTTTGAAGACGAACTTTTTTGAGCGTTTTATGTAGTTATAGACAGTTCTTTTGGTTATATGTGTAATTCCTGATTGAAATTGCGCCTTGCCGACACTTCCACCAGTCTTTGAGTTCACGAATGATTTTTCGTTGATCACGTTGGGTGAGTTTTTTTGGTCTTCCTGTCTTCTTTTTTCTTCTGTCAATTTCAGGGTTTCTTATGAAGTTCGAAACAGTATTAGGACCGATTCGTAGCTGCCGTGCAATCTCTCTCACACCTTTGCCTTCATTTTTATAGACAACTATTTGGCCCTTCTGAAACTTACTTAAGGGTATTCCTCTGGGCATCCTAAAACCAACAAAAACTATGAATTTCTAGCTAAATATTTTATTCTTGTTAAAAAGGAGTTAAAAGAGAAAAAAACACTTACCTATAAACTTTCCAACAGCTTCTAAATAGATTTTTTGGACGTGTCCTTCTACTTTTTTCACACACCCAAAGTTATTAAGTATTGCATTCCTAAGTTAAAATAGTGGTAAGTAAAAAAATATCATTTAACTTTCACTTAACGTAAATTAAAACTCTAACAAAACAACTCTCTATAAAAGTCAGGCCAAAAGCAGTAAAATAAAAGCATATTGTACAAAAAAATGACTGTCCTTCTACTTTTTTCACACAGTGTAACTGAGCAAACTATACATCTACGACAGTACTAGACATTCGTTATTATAAGAGCTTTTTAAAACAATTTTTTTCACATATTTGATTTGTAATAAATTAATATTTTATTATTTATAACCACTAAGAACATAATGTTGTCCATAACAATTACAAACGTTGGTTTGCTTTAATTTTACATTATTTTAGAAATTACTTTATCAAGAATAAAGTTAAAGAAGATTTTTGATTAAAAAGTGAAATCTCACTCAAATATTTTTAGTCTGTCGTTACGGAAATAAGAGCAGAGCACAAAAGTTGAAATTTAGTGATTGCAAATGATATGTGGCCATTGATCTTTCACCTAAGAGCAACGCACTTCCACCAGTTTAGACAAGATTTTACTGACGCGAGGGCAGACTTTTTGCGAAAACAACACTTTCTACTTTCTTATTATCCTTGCCTCTCCAGGTTTTTCTGAAAACCATGTGAAAAAATAATCGTGACTATATTCGTTTAATGTCAGTAACTTATACATTGATGTTTATCAGAAAGTGTAAAAATGTTTAAAAATTAATTGCCAGTTTTGTGTTTTGTGTTTTTATTTGGAAAGTTGAAAATATTTATGGTGTAGACATCAACTGACAGACATTTTTTTTTCGACATGCTGTTTTATTCATATATTAAATGAATATGAAATATGATAAGTTGTAATACTTGTATACGATCGAAATTATAGACGAAATATGATATTAGCCGCAGTTCTACTTTCCTTCGAAATCAAGAAAAGTTTTCTTGGTGCCAAATACATTTCTTTATTTTTATTCAAATTTGATAACATTTCATTAAGTAATATGTTTGTAATGGTTTGGAATCCACTTTAAATCGTAGGTCCCTACCTAATAGGACAGTAGAGCGTTGTGGGGGTAGTGTTACTAGCATCCTTAGCTTATCTTCAAACTACACGTGCCCACTGGGTAGTGCTAAATCAGTAACAGCAGCGCAGCCCTTGCTTATGTTATAAAGATTATCTATCTCTGTATTGCCAGCTGCATTAGAGCAACAACAAAATTAAGTAATATTAAAATTTAAGGACAGAATTAAAATTATTTAGAAATTATAAGTTCTAATGAACCAAATACTACAGAATATTTATAAATTAATAAATATTCTATAGAATTCAACAAAATTTTTTACTAGAATAATATATTCTAAGAAATATATTTCTGTAGATTCCAAATCTTAATTCTTAAATGGTATTCGGATAATTATAAAGTAACTAATGTTAAATTTCAATCTTCTCTCAAACCAAAATTAATTTTTAATTGCTTCACTATTTGTAAATTTAACTCATTCACAGAAAACTATAGTTAGTTTTTACTATCTTCATTTTCAGAAACTTTTTTAACTCGCTGTTATTTCTAATATTGAAATTTTTAGAGACTGTAACTGTTTCTGTCAATTCATGGGCAATTTTAGGGATTTTAAAGGTGTATTTTGCCTTGAAATTTTAAATAACTTTATTTATCAAAAATTTTCTCAATTCTGTACAATTTTATCAGATTGTTTCTTTACTAATCAGTCTCCCAAAATATTTAGTTAAATTGTAAGGAAACCTTTAATTCAATATATGAAACTTTTCTTTTCATACATTTTCCTTTTTTACTGACATGTTCTTCTTCTATTACAAATTAAAGGAAACTAACTGATAAAGAGAAAATTGATCTTTCATTTCGCTATATTACGTACAAAATAAAAGCCGAATATGTGTACGTATCTAGCAATAAAAGTAGCATAGTAACAGCAATGACGTTTCATTCTTTCATGCGTTTTATATTTCATTATAATATTTCCATTGATGAAGGACTTGTATTTTCATGCAACAATGGTCTGATTGATTGGTCAATTGAAAATTTATTCGATTTTTGCAGCAAGGAAATCGCTTTCTATTCATTTTCATTTTTTCAATGTTTTGTACAAGGTGCGTTGATGTTTTCGCAACCAAAAGTACTTTTGAGGAATATTTGTATCTGACACAGCAATAATAGGATAACACATATGTTAAATTTGCATTTGTATAAATCGATTTTGGAAAATATTTTAAAGGAAGAAAAAATATAATACTTTAGATCAAAGCGGAATTTATGTTTTTAAACTAAGAAATCAACAAATTTGTACACATTTATCAATGTAATGAATGTTTCTAATGAAAATTTTGTGTGAAGAAGCATGTACTTCTTTAATAAGTTATAAATATTAATATTTACTAACTTCGTGACATTCGTTTGTGTACTAATGAGTTCAAGTTTATAAAGTCCATTAACTCATATTGTTAAATTGGCTACGCATCCAAACACCACTTTTCAAGAATAACAGATAATTTCTTAACTTGTTACTAATATTTACTCATCAATGCAACGATGAACTTTGTTCTAGTACCTTGACACGTTTTAATGAATTTTTTTTGTGTGAAATACATTTACGTAGATCCCTGTTTTTGGTTTTAATAATTTGTTAAGAACTAGTCTAGAAATACTAAATAACTAAATTATTAGGTAAAACTTTAATAACCAACCATTGATTAAAATTTATTGAATGAAACCAAAATTAAGTTGTTAAAAACGGCTTGGTCTATGTCATAATCTGAGAAAATTATTTTGATATTGAAAAAACCTATCAACAAAAAATTTAAATGTTTTAAATATCCAACTGACTTTTAATTTAATGACTTTCTCATTATTATGCGCATTCTTTTAATGAAAAAGCAACCTGCAATAACTATGCCCTATTGTATACCCACTTACAAATTAGAGAACTATTTTTTATGATTTGTAAAATAATATATATTTATGATTTTTATGATAAAAAACGTTTAACTTGATATTTTATCCTTATACATGGAGAAAAAAATGCAAACTATTTTTAATTTTAATTGTTTATTTTTACAAAAATAAAAGCATTTATTTTCATAGTAAGTAAAAATAAATGTAAACCTTTATGGATTACATCAGTCATTGTTATTTAAATGCATTCTCATTTGCAAATATTTCAACAAGATAAATGTCTACTTTTATTATTTTTTTCAGTCATTCAGTGACAATACGCACAATTTTTACAAAAGGTTTTCACCATTGGAATGATGTTATTCATTTATTCAAATGTTATTTACATTAAAAGGTTTGAATATGTTATTGCAAAAAATGCTTAATCATTTGATTGGTTTGTCAAAACTTATAATATATACCATCCAAATTTAAAAGAAAAAATGTGGTCACTACAATGATAAGTAATAGAATGCATGATTGTAATAAAAATATATAATTTTGAGCAATGAAATGCTCAGTTCATTTAAGCTTTTAATAATATTTATTTATTCAAACACTGAATTATTAAAGTCATATTTCTGAATGAGTTTGTTTTGAGTTAGGCATTTACATATTTAATACATTAAACGTGATTGATTAGATATGCGTGTCTAGAAATGGAAGTTGCCAGTATTTGCATTTTTGTACTAGGGAAAATATTTAGAGTTATTTATTTAAAAAAATTTTTTTTTTTCAATTGATGATCTTTTGACGTCCTATTAATATTTGGAACAGTCAATATTTAAAACGAAAAATTTGTTCATTTAATGCATAAAAGTATTTATAATTAATATTATTTAAAATGCTAAAAAATACAGACTGAGAAACAACGGAAATATACGAATAAAGCAGTCAGAGTCTTATATAAAAGTCTGTAAAAAATCTTCAATTAATAACCTTACTTTGTTATTTCCAATGATCAGCATCTTATAATTCTAGCTTAAAAAGCATTAATTGCAGAAGAATCGTCTACATCAGGGGTGGCCAACCCACTGCCCGCCTTGAACATTTTCCCGTCCCGTGAGATTTATCACACTTTTACACAATATATTTATTTTATAATGGCCAAAGTAGTGAAAACCAATGAATTAAAAAAATACATTATTTGTGCATCCATATATTCAAACATTAACTGTCGAAATGATGAGAAAAAAATTAACTTCCATTTTAAAATATTATTCTTGCAAATATATGACAAATATTGTTTGTTTTATTTATGAGTTTACAGTTATGAGATCGCAGAATAATTAAATTCTGTGAACACATGATGGGTGGAAAAAAAATATCGTACTTGTAAATAAATATTTTTTAATTATTTCATTTTTTTATTTCACTTATATTTATATATTTCATTTTTAGTGTTTTATATTTCTTTACAGTCTCATTTCTTTTTAGTATCAATATTATTATATTATCTATGTTCACATGTAAGAACAAAATAATAATATATAATTTTATGTAATAATGATTTATAATTTTATATGCGGCCCTCGGAGTTATGATGAATTTCCAAAGCGGCCCGCAAAATCATTTGGGTTGGCCACCCCTGGTCTAGATTTCAAAATATTCACTGCATAATGTGGAGACGATCCCTTGAGAAACATAATTTTCTATCCCAGTGTATAACAATCTCTATGACCGGTGACCAAGATCAATATATTTGATCACGCTATAATAATTGGATAGTTATTGAACAGAAAACTGGCCACAAATATGTATTCCAGTTCAAAAAGAACATTAGGAAACTACTTTAAGGGTAGATAATGAAACATGCATCGAAATAACATCGACAATAAACTAATGCATTATATACAAGCTAAGTACCCGTTAATACTACTTTTAAAATGCAACTTAATGAAATGGGTAATTTTCATGGTGATATTAGAAGTATAATTTGTTTTCAGGCTTGGAAACGTTAACTTTCCTATTCTCTTTGTTATCTCATTCTGAATTGTATGAAAAACTGTAATGAAAGTTCTTGGAAAATGTTTGTTGGAATATATCTTGTTGGTTGAACTCAGGAGGATTTGCATAAACAAAACAAATTTGATTTAAATATTTTTTCTAAAGAAAAAGAAATAAAAATAAACATCCTTTTTAGCGAAAAACAGATAAATAGTTTCTGATAAAGCTAATAGTAAAATTGTTCTTATTCTTTAATGTTTTTATTGAGAAGAAATATAATGTGCTAAATCATAGTCCTCTCATGGTCTTTTCTTTTTAAGCATACTATTTGAATAAAAATTTTGTCGAGATTGTGCATTATTATCTTACTACACAAAACAAAAGTAATAATGCAACTTAAGTAAAACTTTTGTAATAATATAAATTTTTCTTATATTATTCAAGCAGTAGAAATAATTCTTAATTTTTCATCTCAAAATAGAAAGGGAATAACTATTTATTTTTAATAAGAAATTCATACTTTATATTTCAAGTATTATTTTGGCAACAATTTTAGAGAAAAAAAAATTCATAATATATAATTAAAAATGTTATTTCCTGAAAATTGAGTAAGAAGGTTTTTGTGTAAATATTAATTTCCTCGGCAAAATTGCTTTTTAAAATGATGAATATTGACTTTGAATGATACGATGTGCATTATATGAATACCTTAATATAATATATAACATATAACATTAGCACGCATGTATAAATGCATACCTTATTTTGAATATTAAGTTATTCATTAATGTGTTGATGGAATTATTTGTTTTTATTTATTTAACAACCTTTATTTAAATAATTTTATACAAAAGAAACTATTATTTTTTAGTCCACCATATTCACCTAAAATAAACGAATTTTAAAACATTGCATTTATTTCGTATATATCCAGGTAAGATAATCTTGAAAATCTCTTTCAAACTATATTGAAGAGAAACAAGTAATATAAAAAAAAATTTTTAAAGTCAATTCCTACTTTTTTTCACTATATTGCACGAAGTCCTTTATAAATAAAGCTGAAATTTTCCTCTTACACCTGGCGCCATCTATTGGTAGATACATGCAACTTAAATTAAAAAACTAAAATTAATTAATTAAATTTTATTAATGAATTACTATTTGGAAAAACTGTATTAGTATCAAGTATCATCCATTAGAAGTTCAAAAAGTGTATTTGAACTTGAGTGGAGGAATAAAAAGTATTTTATTAACGATTGAAAATTTGAACAAGATATATATAGAGAGAGTGGGAACTAATAGTAGAAATTGAATGAAAAAGAAAATGAAAGTATTAAAAAAATATGATTTTGACATGTTAACAAATGAAATATTTTTCCTAGATATTGTCTTCAGAATTTAATTGTATTCAAGGTTTGGTATTCAGATTATTTCTTGTAGGGAGATTTTTTTATAAGTTTATACATTTTAATTCATTTACAACGACCATTTATTTGATAGGCAAAAAAATTACGAATGTTGGATGGTGAACGACAATGGCTTTTTGTAGCCACTAAACATCTTTTAGATTCAGAAGCGACAATTGCTGCTAATTCTCTTCCACCGGAAGCTAATGTAGCTCTCGTGTATCCAGATAAGCCGGTTAATCCAAAAGAAGATTGCTTAGTAAGCATACAAATTTCATTATACTTTTATTCTTTTTACCACATAGCAATTTTAGGTTCCCGTTTATTTATGATATTAGTTTATGATGCCTTAATCTTAGAATTATTCATCTCTTATATAAAATTGCTTGCAATAATTTTGGCTTCTCTTAGCATCTGTCAGTTAAGTGTAAAATTCCTTTATCTTATTTCTAAAAAGTAGAGTTGATTAATACATAAAAAATTAATTGCGATTAATTTTATATGTATTAATCAACATTTAATATTTTATTTTTATATTATATGACTTCTGATTGTCTTTTATTTCAAAATTATTAATTACTTAACATATTAATATGTATTTCTTGGGTGCTGTTTTATAAACTAATTTACTCATAATGATTCATATAATATTTGATACTATTAATTTAAACATAGATTTAGAATCGAAAATAAATAATTGTTGATTACAAAGCAGTAACCGGATCGGCAGTATTTAAATTTTAGTTAAGTTTTAGTTTATTTAATTTTTAGTTAATTAAAATTAAATAATATGATTTTTAAATTAAAAATAATTTGAAATTAAATAATATGATTTTATCAACATTGCTAAGACTATACAAGTTCCTTGTTATTTAAATTTGTTTTATATTCGATTTAATTGCAAAATAACATTCATCAACATGGGCGCAAAGTGACAAATTCAAATAGGGTGGAAAAAAGATAGTCCGCATTGATATTCAATATTTATAAAATTAATTAAATTTGTTAAATATTGTAAATGATGAAACAGAACGAATTCGCAAAACATGATATTAACAATCTAAAATTTTTTTTCTAAAGCATAAAATATGTTACTATAAACTTTAATAAAATATAAATAACACACTTTGCAATGATTGCTGCGAGTCTTTTAATTAAAAAAAAAAACCATGTTCCGTAAATGCGAATCTAATAATCCACGTGCATGAAAACACAAGGACAATTTTCAAAGATTACTTAGCTTCCATTAGGAATAACAAGTTTTGAAACCCAATCTTAGTTGAAGTTATTGTCAAGTTCATATCAAATGAAAAGATACAAAGAAAGACTTTTTTTTTCATGAAACATCATTATTTCTCTTAATGTATCGTATTATCAGAAAATAATTGTCATTTTGTTATGAGATGAGATAGGTGAAGCATTATACGAGGTCATTGAAATAGGTTAGACACAATTCCAAAAATTATAACTTCAAAAGTAATAGCTGAAATGCAGTAATTCTTATTGCTAAGCACTCAGCAACTCCCCAAGGTTTTTTCTTTATGCTACTTTTTCGCACTCGTGGCCTTCAGGCCTTGCGCGGTAATTGAAAGGTTCATGCAGCATTTTTTTTTATGCAATGACGTCTGTCCAGGTCTTTTACCTGTTACAAACAAATTGAACTTGAAAATGATATAAATGTAAACTTTTAACAGGATGGCGTGCCCCCTTAATATAGTTTAGATATACGATAAGCTCAGCTGTCAGCTACCCAATGGAAAGACTGGTAAGGTTGAACTTGTTTTATGGCAGAGCAGTCCTGGTTTGACACCATTAGACTTCTTTGGGTGGAGTTTATCTTAAGAACATTCTATATACTGACAAAATACGACATTTATCACATTTACAAGAGTGAATTGCCGATGCTTCTTCTACAGTAGCGATGGATTTTATCACCGCATTTGAATAGAGATTGACTAGTGGCATGATTTGTATAGAGCAAACAATGCTGATCATATTAAGATAAAACATTTCTGAATATTACAATGAAAAAATTGTTCATTTTAAATCTTTCATTAGATACGAATATTTGAAAGGTGTTTAACGTTTTTTTCAGGACTCTGTATTAAATTAACATTTGTTATGCAAGGCCAACTTATTCATTGGGTAAATTATTTTAGACATTGGCATAAAGCAATGCATAGAAGCAATTAACTGAAAGAACAATATAAAAAAAACATTTAAATTCCTCTGGACGAAGACATCGCTATCGGTACCAAATAACTGTTATGATAAAGGAATTCACGTATCTGTGTTCTATTCTTTTTGTGTCGGTGATGTAGAAGATATGTGAAAGCAGCATACATCAAAACATTTATCACATTAAATAAACACAAATTTATTTTAAAGAAACGTTTATCTTTTTCAGGATTCAAAAATTAATATAAATCGAAGCATCATCGTAACCAAACATTTAGAGTGTCAGCAGTTCCCTTGTCTTTTCTTCTTCTTCTTCCATATGATCAGATGTTTTTAAATACACGATTTGCATGCCATAAAGACTAATTATTATAATACAAAATAAATAATCCCGTATGGCACCTTCCCGTTTGGGTTCGAATACGATCGAAATATTCAATATTTAACTATTATATAAAGTAAAAGTAATCAAGTGATACTTTCTATAGATGAAAATGCCAGACAAAAAAGCTGAAAGCTAGTAAAATTCTAGTAATAAAATATTTCTATCTGAAATGTACGGCTTCTTAGAGTGCATTTCCGTTGGAAACGCGTCGTTAACGCGACTTCAACTCTGGCGAATCAGATTAGCAATTGAGAATGATTGACAGTAGTGATTCCTGATTCGTCTAAGTTGACGTCGTTAGCGTCACTTGCCAATGGAAATGTGGCCTTATTCCTAAGATGGATGGCAAATAAAACGTGTTTCTTTTAGCGAATCACTTCTGTTATAATATCAATTTATTTTTTATTTGTGTAAATATGAATTATATATTTACACAGAAAATTCTATTTTAATCACATCTATTTCAATGAAATTTTTTTCAATACTGAACATTTGAAAACAGGGCCCTCGAGGTTGCCAAGTAGAAGTAGCTTTGAAAGCTTATGTAAATAGTGTGAGTGACTTAATGGAAAAGAAAACGTACAACATGAGTACTGCAGAAAGTAGAGGGATGACAAAGAACAAGTTGCGCAGTTTGATGTTGGTAAGTATTTATCAAATACGAATTTTTCTATTCTGTATTTTTATTCAATGTACTTGAACTTTTTTTAAAATAAATGTGCATAAATATATTTTTCTGAAATAATAACAGAAAAAAATGTAACAATTTTTTTAAACTTTTTAAAAAAAGCTGGTACTGGTAACGCTTTCGTTTACAAACAGCAAAACCCTAAATAATCAAATTTATCAAATTAAAATTATCATATCAAATTTAGATCTTAATTAAGGATATTTAAGATGTTGAAATTTTATAAAAATTATAAAAATAAATATTTTAAATAAATAAGAAAGTAACCGTATTTCTAACAGTACTTAGTATGTTTAAACATTTCCTTTCGTCGTACTGCAAAAAACTTAATTATAGACCACCAATATATGCTAAATTATATTAGAAGTTACACCATGAATGACAATATTAATCCTTTCACTTAAATGGCGCAAATCACCATCTGAACTTAGACAAGGCTTATGATAAATCTCTAAAAAAAATGGTCAGAGAGGTTATAATTTCTGAATTTTGGCATATCTATAAAGAAAAAATATATTTTGAAAGTTTGCCATGCAAATAGTTCGTTGAAACATACTTAAACAAAAAGCGCATTGAAACTTAATTATTTCTGTGTTTTTAATGTTAAAATAAAACCGTTTATTTCAATTTTTCCTGTTCATTCGTTAACTTTAAATCTTAATTAAGGATCATAGAGTTCATAGAGTTCATCTTAGTTCATAGAGTAAGCTTTTAATATTTTTCCTTTGAACATAAATTTTTTGAAGCTTTTGAGGACAGTGGAGCTGAGTTTAATTAAGGTAGAAAGAATGAAAATATTTTCAAACTGCATTAATCTGCAGAAATTATCTTAGGACTACTTCAGGAACGAAACAACCTGTGGAGGTTGCTTGAACTTAGTGATGAAGACAACCGCCTATCTACAACAAGGAAAAAAAGTAGCCGAAACCATAGATGATTATGAAACTGTTGGTACTTGGAAATTGTTTGGGGGTTTACAGTTGGATGGTCCTTTGTATCCAAGGACGACAGGAAATTTCCGAGGGAGGAAACTTAACATTGGCATAACAAATGTAAGTTCCGGTATCATTGGTAAATACTTTTAACCTATAAAATATTTTTTTTTAAGATTAAGTTTAATGTCTTAAAGAGGTATTAAGTTTAATGTCTTAAAGAAGTATATTAAGAAATATTATTTAAGTTTACTCATAGAATACATTACAATGGAGATTATTAATGTTATAAATGCAGCCAATATTTCTGAAGAAGCTCCATTTACAGTTATTAATAAGGCTTCCCGCACACAGAAGATTTTTAAAGAGAAGCACTTTAGTTATGAAAATGAAACATTATTTTCAATGCAGAGTCGTCAATCAGTGATTATTTAGTTGTGGAAATTAAACTGACGCAACCCATTCTATTTCGAGGTTGACAAAACTGTTTATTATCGCATCCGTTGGAATATAAAGTGCATGATAAGAATTGTCTGTGCGGACCAATGATTATTCAATTGATTAGCTTGCCTTCAATGAGTGAACTTTTCATCATTTCTTATTGTAAGCTTAATATACTTTATGTAAATGGACATATAATTTTTTATTGTTTAGTTGCGGCAACTAATTTGACGCAACTCGTTCAATTTAGAGGTTGACTAACTCATTAGAGACTCATTAGACTCAATTTAGAGGTAATCTAGAATGATATCAAAGTTGGGAATATAAAGTACAATTCAGACTTGTTTGGGCGCGCCATTGATCATCCTTTTCTTAAGCTTAATAAAGCTAACAATTATAATTGTAAGCTTAATAAAAGTAAGATAAAAAAGTAAATGCCCTTTCAACAGATCACTTATATGATTGAAATAGTAATAATACTTAAAAATATTTAGAATATACATGAGAATTAGGACTTTTAATTTTTGTAATTCATTAATTAGATAAATATGAAAGCTCCCGCATCTAGTTCAAAATAATTACAAAAATGAAGAATTGGCTTTAAGTAATTTTTTAGTTTTATTAATAAAATAATTCCGCAATAATGCAAGAAAGCTTTTAATCCATTTTGCAGGGAGCTCCTTGTGCAGTGATAAATGAAAATAAGGACGGTTCTAACAGTTATAAAGGCTTAGCAGTAGATTTTGTTCGAGCCGTGTCAAAGGAGATGAATTTCACGTAAGTGGTTTGTACGAAATTATGCCTGAATTTAATAAAATCTAAAACAAAATGAAGATCATTAAAAATATTAGAAGTATTTCCTATCTTGGTTTGGTTGGTTACCGCTTCGCTGACAATTAGAATTATAGTTTTTTTTTTTTTTTTTGAAGAAAAAAGTTGTTGGTTTCGAAACCCAACATTACTTAATTAAAGCTATTTAAAATTTTAAATTAATAGGCAATGCAGCAATAGCTTCACTATCTCTGTGATGGACACGAAAGTGCTTTATTTTTTTCCATGTGTCATACTGATATATGCCAGTTGCTCTTAAGAAGTTTTATAATCCGTGGATTCTCTTTTTCCACGTCTTCTCTTCTACTTAGGGTGCATTTACACTAACAACGCGACGACAATTTCCACGAATCAGATTAGCGATCGAGAATAATTGACAGTAGTGATTCATTCATTTTACTGTCAATCATTCTAGATCGCTAATCTTATACGTCAAAGTTGATGATGCTTTGCCAATGCTTACAGTGTAATAAATCCGCAATCGTTCATCCTGTATAATGTTACCCGTGCTACAGATTCAGGCAATGAGTTAATGATACATACTCAAGACCTGTCAAGATCAAGAAAAAATTGTAAAAAGTTATCTGTTTTTAATATTTGAGAGAAAAATTATTTTCCTTTAAAATCTGTAGTAGAATGGACTCGCAGAATTTAAAAATGAAATATGAATTGGATAACTATAACTTCAATCATAATATTTATAAAAATGTGATTTTTAATCAAAAATATTAATCCTAACTTTAAATATATTTTTTTGCCTTAAACTATGGTAAAAAAAAAATGAAGCACGGTAAATTACCTATGGCCTGGCGATATGAACTTGACATTTTAATCAACCATTAAAAATCAGTAAAATTTTCTTATGTAATATGAACTTTTATTTAAACTGGGAATCACATTTTGCAGATATGAATTCAAAGTACCTTCAGATAACCAGGCTGGAAAAAAGCTATCGAATGGTGCTTGGACTGGAATGATTGGGCAAATAGTTAGAGGGGTAAGTATGTATGGAATTTGTGAAGGCATAAGTCTTCAAAGAGTGAACTTATTCGAAATTTATAAGTCTTTTTTTCTTGTAATTTTTCTAGTTTATTCTAATAGGATCCTCTAATTTACTTATACTTTCCTATATTACAATAATTTCTGAAATTCGTTCAGGAAACTGAATTTGCTGCCCAATGTTTCTACTTAACTCCTGATCGCATAGATGTAGTGAACTTCACAGCATCTTTAGATGAATTATCTTATGCTCTACTAACGAAGAGACCTCAGCAGGAACACAAGTATTTATTTCTTGCACCTTTTACAAATCAGGTAAATCCCTTTTAGTTCTTTTCTCCTGTAACAAAAATGGATAAAAAATTACTTCATTGTGATACTATTATCACTGTGATAAAAAATCACTGGGTTTTTTTGTAACAATAAAAGAAATGATTGTTTGCAAATTGGAATAGTTACGGTTCTATGCATTTGAAAATTACATGCATTTGATCTAATTTGAAAAACTAACAACGTTCTATTAAATAATTTTTACAAAAGGTGTGTTTGTTCTTTAAATTATAGCCCTAAATAATTAAATTAAATTAAATTATAAAATTAATTAACATCTCAAGCACAAAAACTTGCAGTGTTGTGTCATATGCATCCGATCTAGAATGATATCAAAGTTGGGAGTAATATAATTTTGAACAATCTTCATTCTGACAAATTGCTTCGAAGTATTTGTAATTTTACGAATCATTACCCCAGTTGTCTCCATGGTGTTGCATCCTATTCACAATGGTGATCTGTTACTGTTTTCTTAAAGTCACAGTTGTTACTGTGACACAATCAATCTCATCTCTACATATAACGTATAGTTAACAAAATTTGAGAGTAATTTATTTGAAATACGAGAGATATGTATAAAACTAATTATCGCCTTTTTTAAACTTGATATAAATAGGAAAGTTCGAATCTTATTCGGATCTAAAACCGAAATTTGATTTGCTGCCATTTTTTAAGAAAAATAAAAATAAAATAAATAAAATTAAATAAAAATAAATTAAAAAATTGATAAAATAAAATTAAATAAAATTAAAAAATTAATAAAATTAAATTAAAATCGAGGACAAAATTTCAATTTTCTGAAATTATTTTAATCCTGCTATTCTTGTATGATTTATCTTAGTTTAAAACTAATGAAATATAATTTTTTAAATTTTTTATGTAGGATCTCAAATTTATTTAAATAACAAAATTATTACCAATTTTGGAATCACACCTACAATTTTCTAAGATAAAAACTGAAAAACAAGTCATCATCCATAATTTTATCTGTTACTGAAATGATATAGTAATAAATAATGATATAAATGATATAAATATGAT
>BPLQ01003263.1:189772-319177 GCA_021605075.1 Caerostris darwini
TGAAATGATATAGTAATAAATAATGATATAAATGATATAAATATGATCATAAATAATGATATGATTTCTGAAATGAAATGATATAGTAATAAATATATAGTATAATGTAATTCTTATCAACCTGTTCCTATTAAATAAATAAAAATTAAATTAAATTTAGCAAATTATCTATTTTCGTAGAGTAATTATTATTCTTTTCTTTTTTTCATTTTAGACTTGGATCTGCGTATTCGTTACAGTTTTCCTTATTGGGCCCATTTTATATTTAGTTCACAGAGGAAGCTGCTACTATTCATATTACGATTTAGTAGAAGATAAAGGTTTATTCAGACTTAGTAATTGCGCTTGGTACACCTTTGGTGCCATTGTTCAACAAGGTAAAAAGGAATTGCTTCGAATTTTGAGTTTGGAATTTTTATTTACCTATTAAATATGTTAAAGTGTAATAAATTTAATAAAACTCTTAAAAAGATAATATATATTATGCAACTATACTAAGAATACTTCCATTTTTTAAATTAGATGAACTTTATATCTTTATGTTGTTGTTCTAATGCAGCTGGCAATATAGAGACAGTTAAATTTTATGCCATAAGCAAAGGCTGCACCGCTGTTACTCATTTAGCACAACCCACAGAGGACACGTGTAGCTTGAAGATATGCTACGGAAGCGAGTCACACTACCCCCATAACGCTCTACTATCTCATTAGAGCGGGACCTACGGTTTAAAATGGATACCGAATCACTACAAACATGCATGGCACCTAGCCACTCGGTCATCAAGCCCCCTATACCAGCCTCGGCTATCATCATATCTTTATATATATATACATATATATATATATATATCTTCAACAACTAAACCTGCAGGATATATATGTGTCAATTAATGATTTTAGCAAAATTCATACCATTTCCAGTTATTTACTTTATTATGTCTCGAAATAGCTTATTGCTTATAGACTGGAAAGGAGATTTAATCTTCTACTTAATTTACATTTAATCATTTTTATTTATCTCTTCTAAAATATGTGTTTTAACTTCATAAGCTTAAGTAAGAAAGCTCGCATACTCATCCAAAGTAATGTTTTTTTTTTTCTATTTTGAAATTATTATCTGTATACACTTCCGTTTTCAAGTGAGCAAATTATTAATTGCAAATAAAAAATTTTTAAGGAAATAATAATAATAATAATAAGTAAATAAATAAAAACAAGATAATTACGTTGCTTGAATTTAATTTTCCTAATTATTGTTCTGTTGTTTTCAGGAGGTGTTCATTTACCACAAGCGATTTCAGGTAGAATATTGGTTGCTTTCTGGTGGCTTTTCGTAATTGTCACTGTAGCAACCTACAGCGGCAATCTTGTTGCCGTGCTCACTTTTCCAAAGATTCGAAATCCAATTAATAGTTTTGAGGATATTCTTAAAAATAAGGACAAAATAAAATGGGGTGTTTTTGAAGGTGAAGGTCTCACGGAGCAAATAAAAGTAAGTTTTTGAATTATATCAAAGCTGTTGGATTGCAGGCATAGTTCCTATTTTACATGACACATCGTACTTAATAATTATTATTAGATACTATTAACAAAACCAAATGCTAAATGAAAACATTAAACGTCACACGATATGACAGTGCTTACGTATTTCACAAGACATGATGTACAGGGTGATTATAATTAAAAGCCCACTTTCAAATTGCTGTAAAAAAAGAACCATTCGTCTCAATGAGTTCAAATTTGAACTGAATATATTTGAAGAAAGGGGAAATGGTATAGCATTAAAAAAAAGTTCAAAAAAAAAGTTCCACCGATTTTTTCCATCCAATTTGGTATGACCTTGCCGTCCACTAACAGTGTCACAACTGTTGAATGACTTGAAAGTCATTTTGTCCGTCAAAAAACTGAAACAATCAAGCACATTAAATACTACAGGTGGTTTAATATGCAAATCATGCCAAATGCGTTGTCATTTCGATTCAAAATATCACTCATAGACGAATTCACTTTCTGTTTGTCGCTTACAGCGCCATCTATTAATAAACTTTGGAACGGTTTTTTTATGTCGTACCGTTTCCACCTTCTTTAAGTATCTTCAGTTCAAATTTAAACTCGTTGTGACGAGTGGTTTTTTTTTATAACATTTTGAAAGTGGGACTTTAATTATAATCACCCTGCATGCAGTTTTTGATTATCATTTTATTTCGGTATGCAAAAACTCCCAATTCCTGAGTTTATTCCAGAACCATAATGGGTATTAAAAACATTATGCGTCACACTATGTGGAAGCATATGAAAAGCAGCAAGGTTTGTTAAAGTTAGATTAATTTTAAACTTAACGTAGCCTTTAACTAGCCGTAGCCTTTTAACTTAACTTTAACTTAGACTTTAAATTTAAATTAAAATAATTTTTTAAATTTTGTTAACAAAGAATTGTATTAGATAATTGTAATCTGGAAATCTGTTTCATGAGATTTATAATAAATATCAAAGAAAGTTCTTCGTTCATGTAGTGTAGAAGGCGGTCTAGAAGCTTTAATCGTATTCCCGACGAATACAAACGCGCTATTATTAAATTTTTTTTTGTCCTTTCAAATGTATTGGTGTACTTAATTTTTAAAATAAGATTGTGTAAATAAGGCTAACAAATATTTATATATGTATAAAAAAAACGTGATTAAATCATTACGGTAATTGAAAACGTCAAAGCCATACGATGCGAAAGAACATATGTATTTCACATCGTATGATGTATAGAGTTATCTATTACCGTTTTAGTTCCGGTATACAAGTACCCCCAATTTCTGAACAAATTCTTCTCCATTTTGAAGTGAGGACTAGTAATATGTCCTGAGTAAACAATTAGCTTGATGAATGCTTAAAGTATTTAAGTGGACAATAAAAACACACATCAAGGATGAGTTTTAACATAATAAAGATACATTAAGATATGTAGTTAAAATGTAAGGAGACATGCAAAAACTTCTAATGTATGATGCATTTCTTCAGTCCACAATGACTTAAGACAAAGGTTATCGAGGATTTAATATATAAAGAGGTAAAAATTTAATGAATACATGCGATGTGATCTGTTAAGTTGATTTTTATTTTGATGAATGAAGTATTAAATGATTCACTGAATTAAAAAGTCGCCAAAACCCTGAAAAGGATGTTGGCTTCAACTATTGTGAGAATGCGAAAATGGTTTTGTGTTTTAAAATTAATGATTTTATTTTACAAGAGGCAGTGGAACCTTAACGTGTAGTTTGCTTTAAAAATATTTCTTTATTATAGAGATGTCATGTTCCTTTTAAAGACAGCGTGTTGTATGATCTATTCCCCGAACAACATCGTGTGCTGGCTTCATTTCAATCTAATAGTACATCCGTAATTTACTTTTAATAGATTCGTAAATGCAATTCACGGGAAGAAAAAAAATAAGAGCAAGTGAACATAGCAGATCATTCAGGAAAAAAAAAGTAAAAGGACATCCACTAAATGTTTTATTTTCGTTTTAAGTTATAATGGATTTGCGTCCCCTCCCACAAAATGAAAAAAAAAAACGATTGTAAGTGAATAAAAGTAAGTGGTGCGTGCCTAACTTTTTGTTCCCGGAGTTCAGGGAGGAGCGACGTGTTCAAGAGAACATTATGATGCATGTTACTGAGTCTGCATTCGTTTTTTTATCGAACAATATAAATACACAGTGTACCATTTTGTGTATTAAAAATGCCTTAGAAACGGAAAGAACCTTCTCTTTTACTATGTCTGACAACAATTAAGTTAAAATAAATTTATTGAAACTTTTAAGATGTTATTTATGTATCATATACAACAATGAAGTTTTTACGTAAGGTCGTTGTTAAACGGGAGAAAAAAATTGTTATCGTACATATATGCACGCACATACATATTCGCACGTGTATTCATAATTAAGAAGAAAAAGTATAATATTAGGAACATTTTACTTCGTGTTTGAATTTTTTCTTACATTACACACACACACACACACACACACACAAATATTACTTTAAAAAGTGTTATTTGATTTCTGAGAATGATATACAGAGAAATATACTTGTAGAATTTTTTCATTAAGAAAATCCATTATATATTATTGACATTTCCTCCATCATATTTACTTCGTTTAAACAAAATTGAATCATCTAAAAAGTTCTTTTTCATTCACATTGTGTTTTTGAAATTGAAAAATGATTCAATTTAAGCAAAGGCATTAAAAAGAATGACTCTGATCTCTCTGGTAGATTTTTTCTTTCAAGCATTGCTATCTAAACACAAAAGCAAAATCGGCTAATTTACTGAAAATACAATTCAATACAAAAAAAATTATGGAAAAAATTGCACAAATTTCAGAAAGAACTTTTTAAAAAAAGTGTAAAAAATTATACATAATATTTTTTCATAACATTTTTCAAATACATTTTTTTGTATACCCAATGACATTGGGTCTTACTCCATTAAAAAACATTTAATAGATTAAGACCTGTTAATGTTAATCAATGCCAATCAGTAAAACAAAAACGACATAAAATTGTCTTAAATACAAAATAAATTTTGTTTTATGTTTTTTTTACATAAAATACTTGTTTACGAGTATTTTATAGATTGTTTCTTTTTCCATGGAATCACGAATGACAGCGAAATCTTAAACAGATAAATAGTGCTAAATTATAATGTATTTAAAACTTTTTAATTTCTTAAAGGCATTTAAAATGTAATATTTTCAATAATTTTCTTTAAAGGCATTAATACTTTTAACTCCTTACTTTATCGCCCCCTGTGTAATTGTTCCTAAATATTTTATTTATTTTCTGAAGGGTACAACATCGGAAACTTTCGAGGGCATTTACCGAGGCTTAACTTTTATGGACCGAAATGCTGAAGGAAGAATGCTGAAAGAAGTTGAAGATGGAAAACTAGTACTCATTGCTTCAAAATATGAACTGTTCGAAATAATGGGGAAATCATACAATTCAACTAATACCTGTAAATATTCCGTTGGTACTGTAGATGTATATTCAGAAAGTGTCTCTTTGGCTGTTCGTCAAAACTGGCCATATTTACCATATATAAACAAAGAGTAAGTTAATTCATCTATGTAAACTTGCAAAGACAGTTTTTTAAAAAAAAAGACAAATATTATAAATGAAGCATTCTTGAAAAATAATCTGATCAACTTGAAATCTCACATGTAGATTTTTTAATACCAATATGCTTTAAAAAAACTTTACTGCCGATTAAACTTTTACCGCCAAATGACCTACTTTTAACACCGACTAATAACTTCTTTCATAATGTGAATTTCTACTGAGTTAACAACATCATATAAAATAAGTAACAATTGCGGACGGTCTATCTGAAAATGGTGCTGGTAGCAATGGTCTCGCAATGAACTCTTCTTGGCGGAAGGTAGATTCTGGTAGACCAAAGTGCACGAATACGGGGCAAAACTAGATGATTGTGCGATAGGCTCGAACTACCCTAACGGCATCATTGAACTCTATCCAACGTGGTATAGTCTTTTCAATGATGCTGTTTGCACAGTTCATTCGTGCATCTTGGTTTATTATTAATGAAGTTGCATCTTATTATTTTATTGCAATATAACTTAACATCACAAATTGATGAGAAAATACCAATTTTAAATAATAAGGCATATTTTACAAGAAATTTCTGAAGAATAAGAAAATATAAGGCTCTTGTTTCCTAATAAAAGAGGATTTTTTTTATATAACTGACATCCAGTTTTTAAAACACTTTTATGAACATTTGTTGCAACTTTTGACTCTGCTATTAAAAATATGTATATTTGTTAGTATATGTTCAAAATAATGCATTCTTTTGCAAAGAAAAAAACCCGAAGCACCATGAGAAACAAATGCTATTTCTATTGAAATTAAATATACTTTGTCTCAGCCAAGGAACGTGAAATAATGGAAGGTATCGCGGTTGATATGGAAGAGATTGCAGCACATTGGATAGCTTTCAATGATGTCGTTTGGGCAATTCATTCGTGCATCTTGGTATATTATTTTTGACGTCGCAGTTTAGTAATTTATTGAATCTTAATATATTATTCATGTATCTTAGAATATTAATATTTATTGACGTTGTCCAATCCGTGCAACTTGAAATAATGGAAGAGACCATGGGTTATATGGAAGAGACTGTAGCACATTGCATCGCGTTGAATGATGTCATTTGGAAAAGTTCATTCATGCATCGTGATATGTTATTATTGAAGTTGCATCTTAGTATACTATTGAAGTACAACTTAATAGTATACTAAGATGCAACGTCAATAATAATATACCAAGAAGCATGAATGAACTGTCCAAACGGTATCATTGAACGCTGTCCAACGTGCTACAGTTTCTTCCATATCACACGTGTACCTTCCATTATTTCACGTTACATGGCTGAAACAATGCATGTTTAATTTCAATAGAAACAACACTTTTTTTCACATAGTGTTTCGTTTTCTTTCTTGCAGAAGAATGCATTATTTTAAATCTACAACAAATCTACATATTTTTTAATAGCAGCATAAAAAGTTGAAACAGATGTTCATAAAAGATGTAAAAAAAAAATCATTTCTTGGTAGGAAAAAGGAGTTTTATATTTTCTTATTCGTCACAAACTTCTAGTAAAATGTACTTTATTATTTAAAATTCATATTTTTTCATAATGTTTTGGTGTTAAATTGTACTAAGGAATAAATTTTAAAAAATCATTCAAAATAGATTGTTTTGATGTTGCATTATGCTAAATTTTTAAGATGATTCTCCTACCTTTGTTTTAGAAAATGAAAATACATATAATACGTTCTATATACGTTCTAATATATCTAATACGTTCAGGTACCAAAATTAAGGAAGAAACAATGCAATGTTGAAACTTTAATATTGTTCGAATAATATTCAGAAGAAAAGTTTTACTTATGCTGTAAAATCTAATTTGTGAATTGGGTATTTAAGCAAAATGAAAAAAAAAAAAATGTTCGCTAAATAAGAAGATGTATTTATTTCAATTTTGGATTTTGAACAAAAGAAATTATTTCTTCATCTTTTTTTCTGATCTTTACTTTATGACTTTTTTCCCATTTTCAAAATGTATTGCTTGTCTAAGGTCTGAGCTGATAACAAACCTCGTAGCCATTAAAATCAAAGTGCTCCAAGAGATAAGCCTGAAAAATTCCAATAAATAACATGCTTCTTTTATTTCCTATCCTTGATGCCATTGAATCAATGTAATTTGTTTCTCTTATCACTTAGACAAATAAAATTTAAGAATGATAAAATCCAATTAGGAAAGGCAACGTGATTAGATTATATTAAAATAAAGCATAAAATTATTTTTCTTTTGTGAATAAAAGCTGTTCTTTTCACGTGATTCTAAAATCAGAAAAAATAAAAAAATTTACATAATGCGATTTTAATTAAGAGTAACTTTAAAAACATAGTCGAGTGCAGAGTTTTTTCTCATTTTAAAATTTAATTAAACTTTTATATTTAGCACAGTTCATTTTATGATTAATTATTTTATATCAAAGATAGTTAAATTTATTTGACTATTTGAATTTATTTTTTAGTATCACTGTTACTAGCTTCATGTTCAATTCGAATTTAATTCTATTATAAAAGGAGTTAAAATTTTCACATTTTATTCTCTTTCATTTCCCTGTCCAGTTAGAGTTGGAAAAATTAAGGTTTTAAATGAAAATACTTTACAAATAAAATCTTGTACCAACAAGCTTCAGATTAAATTTAGTTCACGATTGATTTAATTCACGAAGAATATAATTAAAAGTATATCTGGAAAACACTCGATTGGCATGATTGATGGTTAAAAAAAGCTAAGGTTTTAAATGGAAATATTGTACAAATAAAATCTTGTGCCAACAAGCTTCAAATTAAATTTAGTTCACGATTGATTTAATTCACGAAGAATATATTTAAAAGTATGTCTGGAAAATACTCGGTTGTCATGATTGATGGTTTTGCCGTATCATATTTTCATCAGTGTTATTTATAGAAGATATTAATGATTTCCAAAATAAAAAAATAAGTTTATTGATTACGTGCTTTAGATTAAAATCGATGATATATATTTATAGTTCCTAAACTTCAATCAATCATGACTTTTGCTTGTAGATTTAATTTATTTAAAATAAATCCCTAAAAAAATGAATAATGTATTGTGGTAAATTTTAAACAATAATTTTATATCTCAAGAAATATACGAATTTATAAATAATATATAAATTAAAGAAGCTTTCTGGTATTTTTAAAATATCTTCGAAGCAATCTAAGTGTAAAATTAAACTTACTTCCCAATTCTCAACTATCCTTTTAAATGATTTAAAAGGTCAACAACAGCTACAATAGCTGTCTTCAAATTTGGTCAGTTCATCTAATTTATAAGAGTATTAAAATATTTAATTAAATCCTACCGTCGTAAAATGAATTATCATTACCTTCCTATATTTCTTCATGATCGATTTTATTAATTCAACTTATTTGATTTGCGGAACATGGAAATTTTTTTATTACAAAGTAATAAAACAAGAATTCGTGGAACATTTTGGAAACTCCAGTGTTCCACAGAACAAGGTTTGAATTCGGTTGGGTCTAAACTAACAACAGAATTAGTCAGGTTTATAATTTAATTGGTCATTGTAGTACAAACAAGAATTCTAATTGGAAGGTAATGTGGAGCTCCAGTGTTCTATAGATTTGAATTCCGCTAAGTCTAAAATAACAACAGAATTAGTCAGGTTTATAATTTAATTGGTCATTGTCGTGCAAATGAATTTACAGCACTATTAGCTTTGAATTAGAACCTCTATTTCAGATTAGATTCATTGCCACATACAATTTTCAACGGCAACTATGTGTAGGTTTCCAGAAAAAATTAAAATATGTAATAAGTTATATGAATCAAGTTGTAATAAGTTATATGAATCAAATTGTAATAAGTTATATGAATCACATCATGCTAAGTAAGAAAAACAAGCTGATTTACTTAAGGTTAAAAAAAATTATTATAGCTTATTATTTTAGCAAATATCTGAGATAAATTCGAAATCAACAAGAATAAATATATTTTTTATATTTTAAAATAATACAATTACTATCAACCATTAAAAAATTGAGGAAAACCTAAAAAAAATGAGGGAAACTTATAAAAAAAAATTACTCTCAACAGCACATTAAAAATCGATGAGCAAACATTATAATTCTAAATGATTAGAAATAACTATTTCTTATTTAGTGAATGCTAAAATTTGGTTGGTTTTGACATTATAATAAAACAAACGGATTTTATAACAAGTATTTATGTATATCCCTTCATTTTTTAAAAACCGATGTTATAATCCTATCATTTATTTTCTCTTATAATAAGAAATATATTTATTATTCTTGTTTCAGATAAATTAAATAAAATAAAACATTAATCTTTCCTCTTAACTCTTTATCAATTTCAGGATTGCTCGCTTATTTGAAAGCGGACTTTTCTTGAAATGGAAGAGAGACGCGTTGCCGCCGGACAACGAATGTACAACGTCATCCAAACCTCAGGCTGGAGACACCAGGAAGATCAACCTTTCTCAGATGATTGGGTCCTTTTACATCCTACTGTTCGGCATTTGTGGAGCTCTGTTTGCTCTGGGGACAGAATACGGCTACCTGTTCACTAAAAGCAAAGGAGTCCCACCAACTCTTCCGTGCAGCAAATTCTTTTCCCTCAACAGGAATTCACACTCGCAAAAGATTAAAAATCAGAAACAGTTCATGCAGTCTAGGATGTACCCTGGCCTCCACGACAACAATAAGACGAAAAAAGGACATCGAACTAGAAAAAATGGGCAAACTAAAGTACCAAATTCAAGGAAAAATAAAGGTACTAATATAAAATATTCTATTTATATAATGATAATTTAAATTGAATAAATGATTTATAATGTATATTTGTTTTCAAAAATCATATTAATTCTCATTGTAATCAACATAACTCATTGTAATTTTAATTTCAATTTAAAATACATAGAGAAACTACAATGCAGTAAATATATACTTATATGCCAGCCTTTTTTTCTATTCTACTTTTGATTTAAAAATTATTTTTCATAAATGAAAAAAAAACCACTTTTGTAACATTTTATTTATTATCATACCTTTGAAAAAATAAATTTATTTGTAAATAATAATTAAAAAAGCGTATGTCGATCTTAAGAGTAAGTAATTAATTAATTTTTGCAAAACTCCCTCTTTTCTCCCCGATTTTAAATGAGTATATAAAAAGATTCTCACGGTTTTTTTTTTTAATATTTTTTTATTTACGAAAAATAAATTTACTGATATACTGTATATATACTGTTTTATATTATTCTATAATGATAGGAAATAAAAGTATTTGTATCAACATTCATTTCATCCCTCATTTTAATTTCATCGCAAAAATTCTTAATTATCATCAAAATTTCCATTATTTTAAGAGTTAAATATTAAGTCGATTGTCATTTCTATTAAGGTATTTTTAATCTGCGAACAAAGGCAAAGGTTTTGTTTTTGTAGAGTGCCGGAGGAATAAAATCTCCAGTTACATAATTAAGAATATTTAAAATTAAAAATTTATTCCAAAAGGAAATTACATTTAAAGAATTTAAAAGGAGTAATTAAGGCTGAGTTACTTGCTCAAGAAAAATTAAAATAATAAACTATAAAATTAAAGTTAGTAAAATATAAAAATTAAATTTAATATTTAAAAGAATAAAAAAATAGATTCGAATTAATTTAAATTGGAAGTAAAATTGACCTTTTCACATTGTAGAAGTTTTATAATTTACAAGTTTCAATTATATCGATAATTCTCTTCTAATCAAGCATACCATTATTTTATAAAAATTATTTTTCATTTTTATAGATTTAATTATATCTAAGCATTTCCCTTTATTTATTAAGTTTAAATAACTTATCTAGACATTATTTTCTGTAAATTGAATTCTGATTATTTATTTAGCAGTTTTCTTTTTTTTTTAGAATTTTTGCGAGAAGAATGGGAAAGAAACCGCAACATGGGTATCACAGACAGTTACATGACGTTTGACGAATACGGTCGAAGAGACATCTATTCTAATTATGATAAAAATAATCAGTCGAAGACAAAATTTGATACAGCATATTCTTCACCCAAACCTTTTGTTATAAAACGAAGTTATGATAACGCCCATTATGACAAACAAGTCAAAGGGAAACCAGACGAGGCCAGTGATATCACTTCTGGAGCTGAATCCGACCATCCAGATGTAGATTCTACAGGTGACTACAGCCCATCCTCCAATGGACGCAGATATCCGAAAAGAGAATCGTATTTCACTTATGGAAATGGTGATTACCGCAGATATTAAGAATTTATCATACTGTATTTTGTTTGATACATTAATATGTGTGCTAAATCTACCATTCGAAAACATAATTTTCCACTTTGCTTGCATTGCACACCATGAAAATTAAGTATTTACATTTTTCGTCAGTATTGAATGCTTGTTTTATGTACTGTTTCATTTACTATTTTTCACACTGATGGCCAAATAGTTTTGTTTGTTTGCTTTTCTTTTCGATGTAAGTGTTGTATTTCCAGATATGATTATGCAATTTGTAAATAAATATATAACTGAGTTTGTGTATCATTTTATTTAAAAATTAAATCTTTGTTTCAGCGAGTTTTGTTTTATTTCTTTAAAAAGACACTTCATGTACCCAAACATAAACTAATTTCCCCTAAACATTATACAAAGCATTAAGAATTTTTGTAGTATATCTTAAAACATATTTACATTTTATAAATGTTAAAGATTAGACATGAATCTCTAGTATATGAAGCGATAGATTGCAATTAAAATACTGAATTCGATGCATGGATCGCTCTATTTATCCAAAATGTTACTGATATTAAGCAATTATGTTACTTTTTGATGTAACAACAAATAGTAAATTTTTTGTTTGTAAAATATTTTACTGGACAGATGAAAAAGCGCTGTAAAATTAAAAACAAGTAATGTAAAAAAAATTTTAAAGTCAATTCCTACTTTTTTTTCAGTCTATTGCAGAAAGTCCTTTATAAATAATTTTCATTCATTTTTTTTAAGTTTATCTGGCTCCGTCTGTTGGTAGATACATGCAACTTAAATCTAAACAAAACTAAAATGAATTAATTAAATGTAATTACTGAATTAATATTTGAAAAACTGTATTAACATCAAGTGTCATCCACTACAAGTTCAAAAAAATATATTTGAACTTGGGTGGATGAATACAAAGAATTTTATTAACGATTGAAAATTTGAACAAGATATATATAGGGAGAGTGTGAGCTAATAGAAGGAATTGAATTAAAGTAGAAATACAAATTACAGATACGAAGGGAAATAAACATATCTCATCGTATTAAATTTTAGCATGAAATAAAAATATAGCAGAGTAATTAGATAATGACTAATGAATAATCGAACGGCCGCCTCCATACATACACACACTATATATATATATATATATATATATATATACACACACGAATATATCGTTTTTATTGAAAGTTTATACTACAAAAGGAGGTTTTTGCTAAATAATTTTCAGTTATTTACTAATAATAAGACTTTCGTGCTTAGAGAATTATTAGATCAATTGCAACGTTACTTGATCTAAAGAATATATATAAAAGTTACAAACAGATAATAGAGAATGAAAGAAAAGAAAAACTTTTATGAATCAATAACTTGTTGACGAATAATTTATTTTAATGACTTTGCTTCTCGGAGAAATGTTAAAAAATAACCTTTTTCAGAGTAAAGCAAATTAAATACACTAGATATGAAAAATATTGGTTTTTCCCGCTCATGCTGAGCTATTGACTTCCCCAATGAACAGATGGGATGATTCGCAGCACTTATTCATTTAAAAATATTCAATAATATATCAGCAGTTAAAAATTACTTTTAAGAAAATGTACATTATTCACATTATTTGAATCTATAAATTTAACCTTCTTTGCAGTTTGGTTCCTTTCAGCCAGGAAAAACCTAAGGTGATTTCATGCAAGGAAATAAGTTGTTAAATGTTTGTTTTGTATGAAAACAGAAAAATAAAATAAGCTGATATAAAAGTCTTAGTTCAATTAGAATGCTGCATAAGTTCAAGTTTAAAAACTAGGGTAATATATACTAAATATATAACTGGGATAATTTATTAATACTAAAATAGTAACTAATAATAATTAACTAATAACAAAACTGGGAATAATTATACTCAAATATTTATTTTATAGAAAGAACAAATGCCTTTGTTTAGAATGCTTCATTAATTCATGTTTAAAAATTAGACTACTAGTTTGATAATGGTCATCTTTGAAACTGCAGTTTTAAATAGGTTATTTGCTTTTTAGTAATTTCTTTAGCCAGTATTTTCACAGGTTTCAAAAAAATTAATTTAGATAACACGAAATCATGTACTGCATTCAAATAATACCATGGTTTGTTAATTTTAATTCTTATTTAAAATATAAAAATAAGTGTTAAAATTAGTAAATTTGGGAGATACTTGGGTGAAACGTATGAGTGTTTGTTATTCAAATTATCGAGTATTTAAATTATTTTTTTAAAATTCAAAAAAATGAAATATTTAGTACGAATGTATAAAAATAATTTTATTTTATTTTTAGAAATGACGAAATATAAGAGTTCACTATAAAAAAATTTTCCATTCTAAACTTTCACAAAAACTTACTTATGGGAAAAATATTTTTATTTAAAAACAGGTTCATAATTAAATTGTACTTGCACAAATTTACATTACAGTACTCCTTATACGGCACCTCATTAAAAAGCATAATTCGTGCTATTTTCTTATTAAAAAAAATCATTCAAACAGTATTTTAAGGCTTCTGTTTTGTAAGTTAGCGTAAGTAACAATAATGTACAGCAAGAAAGACTTAGTTTCTACTCGTTATTTTGTTAATTTAAACTATATTTCTCATTTTGAAATCCCAATTTTATATTTTTAAATTATCATAGTTAAAATATCGAGTATTTGGTGTCTTGTGAAATACGAAACATTGCGAGGGACCACTGCTCTAAAAATAACTTGATTTAAGCGATTTTCAAAATGGTGCTAAGTAATATCTCCCAAATTAGAAAGGGTAGGAAAAAAGTTATTTTAGTTTTGGAATTCGTGATTTATACAAAATAAATCAGACTCGTGTAGGAATAAGATATGTTTTATTTTGTATAATTAATTTACAAAAAATTTAAGTCTTAATTACTAAAAAAAAAAAAAAACTTTTATTTTCATTATCACTGTATAAAAAAGGCAGTCGAAAATAACTATAATAAAAATAATGTTTATTAGTAAATTAAAAAAACCAAAGATGGACATGATATTCCCTTTCTGTACACAGCAATGGAATATCGTGAAGAACAACCTTCTGTAATACTCCAAATAGTAAGATGTACTCTCTTCAATTTGCTTTAAAACAGATGCTTTTCCAAATAAAACAAAAAGTTATTGCAAGATTACGTACATTATTCTCTTCTCAATGTATTTTCAGAAAATATTTAAGAAAGATTTTAGTTATTTTATTACTTAGATAGAAGAGTATAATTTATTGATTAAAATAGGAATTGTTAAATATTTATAAAGCATGTTGGAGATTTAAATAGTATCATTGTTAAGGTATTGAAAAATAATTCTCTTTTCAATTAAATAATGTAAATAGGTGTCAGTTCTTGCGAAAAGAATCAAGAAGACAAAACAAAAAGTTTCCACTATTATTCAAAATAAATTGGTAACACTTTTAATAGCTTTCAGATGCCTTTTTATTGACTTTTTATTTAAAAAAAATATAAAGAAACTTATTTTATTTAAAAAATATAAAAGAATAAAAATTTATTTTTGTGAAAGATGCATGTACAGTTTATAAAAGTTTCTATCTGAAATTAAATTCAGCAGAAATGTTTATCAAAAATTGACACATACCATAATTTTTAATGCACGATAAGATATCACAATAAGGAGAATAATGGAGCTTTATAAAAGACAAAATGATAGTTTATTTTCTGCAATAATGGAATCTCTTAACAAGCGGACGGAAAATAAAATTATAAGGCATAAATTGAATGTCTGCACGCATTTTAAGTTTCCAACTAGAGGCAACCGCAAAATATGTTCCATTTATTTTTTCAGGACTCTCTACATCACGCTATAAAGAATCCAAAACATCAATACAAAGTATTCATTTGTTCTTTTAATATTTCAGCAAACGGTTATTATGGTGAATCTAAATAAATAACTAATAAAAAAAAAAATCTATGATCTTATGTGGGAAGACAAAGTAGCTCTCTGCAGCTGAAAGATTTAATTTATTGACATTGAAGTGTATTGTTGGATTATTTATTCGTGAAGTAATTTATTTTTTCCGGGAAGAAGATCTATATGTTTAAAATTTAAAACTAAAAATTTTGTGAATGTGGTAATCATCGAAACAAGTATTTATCAGGGTTATGAAATCTAAATATAAATGGAATCTGAAAAAACTGCAAGAAATGTTTAAAAATATATAGTTTATATTGAACTTAATAATGTGTCAGAAACCAAAAATGACAACGAAATAGGTTTATAAAAATAGGTTTTAATGTATAATGTGTCTTTATCTACATTTTTTTAAAGAATAAATCGTATTTTGAGTTATATGATTAAATGTGATGGACTATCGAGTTTCAATAAGCTAGTTTAAATTGATATCTTGTCATTTGGAACTCATATTTGTTGCAAGGTTATCTGTCTTAAAATAATCCCTCTTATGAAATATTTTTAAATAAAGTTTAAAATAAATATTAAATAATGTTTTGGTTCTATCATATATTTTTTAATATTATTATTTTTTTTTTGTAGAGTATTATCTTCCTTATTCAGTTACAGAAACGTCGAAAATGAATACTTAAAAAAAATTTTTTTTTTGTTTGTTTTCTACTATCTATTTTCTACTTCGAAATTTTTTTATACCTTGGGTCTCTTTTATTTTTGCAAGATTCAAACATTTGTGGTAATTTTCACCCAGTTCCCTTCTCTGCTTTTTTTTTTCATAATTTTAACTAACCATAATTTTTTTCGCTTTCATTATGTGTTTATACAAATTCACCTACATCATTTACAAATTGTAAAGGGACATCTCAGCTCTAGGCACAGTGATGTGACGTGGTGTAGCAGTAGTAATAGTACGCTACTGAATCTATGTAGTTGAAGTTTGCATTGATTAGAATACTCATCCAAGTGATTTCACAGATTCACATTCAAAGCTTTCTTTTTAAAGATGAATAAAAATGTAAAACGAAAGTGAAAAATAGGATTAGGATACCTCTGATTCCTTCAAATATCATTGGTTAATTTATGATGCATTTTCATTTGTTTATTTAACTTCAGTTATAAAATTGTAAACTCTTTGCTCCTCTACCTTTTTTTTTCTTTTAGATTTCTAACTGTATTTTCAAACTATACAAACTATTAATTTTTATTATTTTCTTCAATTCGTTTTCCAGAAATGTTAATTAGATTAGACATGCCTTCTAAGAGAATTCCTAGCAGAACTAACTAGGAGAATTTCCTAACAAATTTCTTAAGATTCCTTGACTTTCTTTTATATTGAGCAGTTATAAATGCAAACTGAAGGAGTAATAAGCTTTCTAGCAACTTTCCGTTCCTTTAAAACTAACATTCTGGATTAACTAATTTTCTATATGTTTCAGTTTGTTTAAAGTGCGTAGATTCGTTATTAAATTTTATCCATTTAAAGAGTACTGTAGAATTTCTTTTTTAATTTTTTTCAATCTTATTGTGAAAATCATTCTATTAGTTCAACCGAAGTTTCTTTAACTTAGAATTTTCATTTCCTTCTAGATAGATATTCAATTTATATATAATATTAGTAGCACATATTAGAAACTAAAAAAAAAAAAAAAAAAAACTGGTTAAAAAATGCTCGGTTAATTTTTTTTTGCTTTCTTTAAAAAGATATATTACTGAAGACCCTTTACAAAAACACTTCAGATTTTATTTGCTTTTTTTTTCTTTATTACATAATGATGCATGTTTGGCTGTACAGCATTTCTTTATCCAACTGATCTATGTATTGACATATTGCCCGAGTGCCTTTTATGCTCTCCTCTTGAGAATTTTTTTTTTGAAAAGAAACACGACTTCCCTCTAATATTATATTATATTCCCCACTTTCGTTATTCAGCTTCATTATTTGAATGCTTATTTCTTCTTATTTATTAATCCTTCAGCGTTGACTGCTGATATTGTCTATTTTTCGTAAAAAAATTGGACAGCTTCTGATCCCCCATCACGAAATAGAGGTGCCGATGTTGAGGGGGTGTCATCCCTCCCTCAGTAACAGTATCCAAAAAGACAGCTGTAGTCTGTTCCCTTTCTCACAGCCCTGATAAAGCACTCTTGTACTTTGTCATCTCGTTCCCCAAACTCTCCCTCCCCCACAAATTGGGATTTCTTTGTTCACCGAAAGCAGGATAAAAAAGATACTTATGTTCATTCTGTTTTTATTTTTTTCATGCCGTTTGTCGCTTTTTTACTTCATTCTTTTTGTCACAATTATTTTTCATTTTTTCTCTTTGTCTGTTTCAGCTCAATACATTACAAGTGAGTGCTATTCAGGTATTTTGTGAGTGTAATTGATCCTATTTGTCTTTCCTCTTTTTTAATGATTTGTAATTTTTTTTTTTTTTTTTTTCTTACAATAATGAAACTGATTTTTATGCAAAAAAAAAAGTTAATTTGTTCAAGCTTATTGCATTGGATTCAAATGAAAATCCAGATTAATAATAATGGCAAGCAATAAATAAAGAAGGCGAAGAGCAATTAAAGTGATGAAGTTGTCAGAGTTTGCTTAATTCAACGATGAACATTGACTAGGAAAAATAAAACAATTTCTAGCTTTAAGAATTTAGTTTAAAAATAAGAAGATTATTAAATGGAAAAACTGGTAAGCAATTCGATTTAAATTCTCTAAAGGAGCTATGTAAATAAAAATATTAATAAATTATTTTTTTATAATAATGATTACTTAAACATCTTGTATGCATGTAGTAATATTACAGATACAACTGGTGATTTATAGACAATGGTTCTCTGTTTTCCCAACCAAAGATAAGTTCTAAAAAAAAACCATGCTAATAGGGTTTATCAATCAAACCAAAAATAAAAGTATAAGACTTAAGTATTTTAACATCATATGAAATAAAAATCTTGCTGTGAATTGCGCGGAAAAAAAATCCATTAAAAATTATTGCACAATTTAGATAAATCAGAAGTTATTCTCCATGAATTTAAATGTAAATAGTATTCACAAAACTTTCACTAATTAAAATTTTTAATGTACCAAAAAATAAAACGAAAACAAAGTTAAAGAAGAAGTTATATAAGAGACTGCAGAATCTTTCCAGATTTTCCAAGCTTACAGTAAAGAAACCAAATCTTTTTTACAAGATCGTAAAAATGTCACCTGCCTTCACCAAATTCTTAATTAAAAATTATCTTTAATTGGATAAGTCTTAAAATTCTATAACATAATTAGATGTTACAACTGATAGAAGTTTGAGCGTAAGCAATATCAGTCCCTATACATAAGTCAGAAAGATTCTTTAAAAAATTTAATTAATTAAATTTTAGAATATTTAAGCATTTAAACATTTCCCTAACTTCTTTACTTCACATGTAAGCCACATAAAAAAGAAAAGGGAATTTCAAATTTTTCACCTTAATCTTGAATCTTATTTTTTTATTATTATTTTTTTAAATCTGAAAAAAATATGTTTGAACTTCTGAGTACTGTCAATCCCTTTATAAAAATATTTTGAAACATATTTATTGATACGTGTATTAATTTTGTGTAATTGTAACACTTTAAAATAGTTCAATAATTTCATCGCGTTATTGAATGTTAAGCATTTAACAAGGTAATGCTCGTACGAATTGCTTAACTTTGAATTTTTTGAGATGTTATAAAATTTTAAGAAAATACATATCTAATATTATAAGAATGCGAAATTCGTTAGAAAATTAAAAAAAATATTTATTATTAATTATTATTTACTCTATTTATTACAATAAAATATTTAGCTATACGGTTTATTATAACAACAGTATTGTAGTAAGTACAATATTGATTCATCATAAAATTTTAAGAATATTTATAACATTACGGGTCTGTAATATAGAAGAGTTTTCAAGATAGTCTTTAAACTTTTTTTGTTATTTTATCTGTTTTTAAAATTTCAAGCTCATATTTGAAATATTAAACAAAATAAATGAGAAGGAACAAAAATAATATTTGAAAAGTATTTAAATGCTTGCAATTTTTAAAAAATATTCCTTTTTTCTACAAAACAAATCACCCTTTTATTAAAATTATGAATAAACTTATTTCAACTTGTAGCATCTTTATTGTTATTAATAATTTTATCATCAATATCTTACTAAATTTCATTACGATTTTTTTTTTTTGTATTTGACTATGAGGAAAAAAGAAACAGATATTCCCCAATATATCTACCTAATTAGCAATACCGACTTAGGCAAAATACTTTACAATTTTCACTCCAAAGAGGCATTTTAAATTATTTCACTTTTTCAAATGAAACGTTTAATTATAAAAGGACATATTACAAAACAAACTTTTGAATGTCCTACAGTTAATAAATGAAATATATTACAATGTATTCAAAGGAATTCTCGCAGTCAGAAAAGGAAAAAAAAAGTCTTTTGTTAAGTCTGAGCAAGAGTACAAAGGAGGCGAGAAAGCTCCATAAAAAGAGCCTGAGTTGCATGAGAATCAGAGTGGACGTTTTGCATATTAGAAGGGAGAAGTCATTTCGGCACAAAAAAAGCGATATATCGATCGTAATATCGCAGAACGAAAAGAAAACAGGTTGTTTGAACTTCTACTTCTCACAATTATATTTTGAAAGGCACGCGCATTTTATTGACCGCTACTATTGGCTGTTAGCAAAAGAAGCCTCCGATACTGTTGCAGACACCAGCGGTTTTATCATATGGTTTCAATTCTTAACCTTCTAGTTGGAGACTAGATAAAATACATTGGTGAGTAATTTCAATACTTTTCCATGTGAAAGTAAATTAGTCTCTATTTATTATAATTAAAATTATTCTACTGCAATTAATATTTAATGCACAAGTTTTAATATTATTTAGTGTCAGTATTACCATAAATTCAATATATATATATTTACTTAAGCTTCTATTGACAGTTCAGTATATTTACAACATAACTTATGTCTTAAGTGAAACTGTAAAATATAAGATTTAAAAAGAAGCAGACTATAGTTTTCAATTTCAACATTAATTCAACAATAATTTAATAATAATATAATAAATTTTCAACAATAACTTAAATTTTTTTATATATATAAATGCTATTCAGTCTCTATTTATTACAATTAAAATTACTCTACTACAAATAATATTTCTTAAATAAATTAATACACATATAATAAACATACATTTCAATATTATTTTTTGTCAATATTAACATAAATGCAATATATATATTTACTTAAGCTTCTGTTAACAATACAGTATATTTAAAACATAAATAATGTCTAAAGTGAAACTGTAAAATTTAAGATTTGAAATGAAACATAACATCAATTTTTATCTTCCTATTTGTACAATAAGAAAATTAATTGGTAATACAACAATAAAATTGAAGCTCTTTGTTTAAAAAAATCTTAATTTGACATATCGGGTTTGTGTGTGATGATAAAAGACCGAATCATGTCACAGTTTGAAAGTATATTGATAATCCTAACAATATGTCACAGTACGCAATACAGTAGTAACAGTATGTAACCTAGTCACAGTGTGTAGCACAGTAGTAAGAGTACGTGACACAGTAGTAACAGTATGTTAGATTTATGGAGTTAAGTAACTTCAAATCTGTTACTAATTTACATAAAATTTATTATCTATGGATGTCATTCAAGATATCAAATGTTACATCGAAGCATGATATACTCAGCGTTCTCTTATGAACAGATTTACCTCCTTTTACATTTTAAAGATTTACGGAAACAATATCATAGGAACAGTTTTACGCTGTCTGTTTTACAAAATTTAGAAAGTAATTTTTCTTCATGTGTCTAAGATGACGGAAGCTTATTCAATCAAAGTTCCAATAATTCACCTTAATTTCAGTTGTTTCAGTCATGCAAAGCTTTTAGTCGTCTCTCTTAGAGTACTTTCGTTGATATTTGCATTAACCAAGATCTGTTTACTAGAATAATTGGCATAAATCTTGCATAATTTCATTTCTCCTTGAATGGATAACTATTAGCTTAAGAATTTTAAGTCTCTAATTTTCAGTCTAAATAATTGGATTATTTTAACCATGCATTCAATTATCCATCGCATCCTTCCATCAACCTTATTTTATTATTAAATAAAATGACATCAAAATAACTTTGAACAGTTATTCATTTTTTATATTTGAAATGCTTAATTTTCAGACTTTTATTAACTAAATTGAACCATGATTGATTTTGAAATGAAACGATAGTTAATTAATACACACATAATTTCTCAGTGTAAAAATATTTGGATGTCAAAATTCAATGTAATGGTTGAACTTGTTTATGAAGAGTATTTTTTTTTAAAAAAGTAATACAGTATGAGAATGACCTCTGTGTTAGTTTTAAAAATAATGGGTTGTTTACAAAATTGCTTGTTTGCAAAATTGCAAATTCAGAAAATCATCTGTTATTAATTATAGTGCTATAAAAGAAATGAATTTCTTAAATGCTTTACGATTTGAATTTGAGAATTCTTCATCAACGTGTATTCAAGATTTGCTCAAAGACAATTTCTGAAATTTCTTTTTAAATAGTATTTGAAAATAAAATCAATGAGTTGTTCTTATTCATAAATAAATGCTCATAGCTACACGTCTATACACTCTAGCAAATATGGCATCTAATAAACGATTAGTAATTATTGTGACATAAATTTTTATAGTCTTGAGGAATATAAACATTAGTTTAATTCATAATTTAATTCAAAACCAGTGCTTATAAACAATATTTTACATTCTTTTATTGTATTGTGCCATCATGATTCATAGTTTGAGAAGCACTGACTTATATTCTTCCTGTTTACAATATGTAGCAATATATATTTTTGCATATGAATAAATGTATTTAATTATGTTTTTTTATATCTAATTTTTGTTTCTGCTTATGGTATAAAGCATTTTGCAACTTGATATAAAGTCAAGTGTTATTGATTAGAAAGTTAAGCATATGTGAGTGTGAATCTGTTTTTATCGAATCAATTGCATATAAATCACATTTTTAAATAAAATCGAAACAATGTCCTTTTGCCTGACTTTGATTAATAAAAATATTATTTCGGCAATCGAGACTTAAAGCAAACACAGAAAGATGTAGTATATTAAACCACACGCCCGTATTGGCTGTTCGAAAATGGAAATTCAAAAATTTCGTGCAACGTAATTCTCTCGTTATTTGCTTTTATTACAATGATTGTGTTTGCTTTAGAAACATGCACTTTTTCGAAAAAGATTAAGTCAATAGGTTTAGATCATTAACTTAGTTTTGTAATCAGCTTGCATGAATAGATAAAAAGTCTGCAAAAGTATTTCTCTCACATTAAAAAACAACAACATTTATTCAGTTTAATGCTCAAAACGAGTATCACAATTTATGTGGGGAAAAAAACTATTTTTTTAATGAAAAGCAAAGCAAAAAAGAAGGGGACATCTGAAAAGGGAAAAAAGAAGTGATTATTTTATATTCAATTATAAATTCCCATGCTCAGAAGCGATTGTAAAGCTCCGTTTTATATTAGAAAGAAGTTCCCCTTCCCTTGGATTAAAAGTCCTGTTTATAACGAACTATTGTATTAAGGTAACCGATTATACTGAGAGCCAAAATTTTCAAATAATGATTTATGGAAATGTTTTGATGCTATTCTTAAACTATGTTATAAAGCATTGACAAGCATGAAAATTAAAAATACATTGTTGTTTTTGTTAAAATTAGGTAATAATTGACAAAAATTATATTGTTGGACTTAACGTAAACTCTCCGAATTAAAAGGTCATGCAAAGCATATCACATTTACTTGCATACATGCAGGCATACGTGCATTATTCATGCACTGAACTAAAAGAATGATACTATTCTAAAATACAACTGAGTGACAGCCAATCGAGTCTTCTAGAGCAAGGGTCTCCAAACTACGACCCGCGGGCCAAATCCGGCCCGCCAGTGTCATCAATCCGGCTCGCGACAGTAAGTTGGATAAAAGTAAGTAAGTTGGATAAAAAACACAGAATGATAATAACTCGGTTTTATTGACTTGCTAGGTAAAGCTTAATGACAAGCATAATACGCGGAGAATTTAATTTAAGCATAACAACTAACAAGTAATTGAAATGAATCCCACTAACATTATAAATTAGTGAACATCCCGCGGTGACCCTCGGTAGTTATGTTGGGGTAAAGAGTATCGCATATGTATGTATATCGATGTTTGGAATGTATATATCCTGAATTAAACATGTGATTTTTATCCTGAAAATCCCTCAGGAACGGAAAAGCTAAATTAACGCGAATGAAACCACGGGGTATCCACTTGTAAAAAATACTAATGAAATTTATGTAATTGTGATTTTTCACTGACAATAGTTTGTAGTTAGCAAGCGTATGCTCGCTCAGAGCGCGTACTAGTCTGGAAATTATAGATAATGGCAGAAAAATTAAAACGGTTTTGACCCTTGGTAGTTACTGGAGTAAACAGTATGGCCCTAAGGCTGGAAAGTTTGGTGACCCCATGCGTAACACCGTTAAAAATACAGTTAAAATTTATTAAATTCTGAAAATGATTATAACAGTTTTGACTACCTTTATATGGCAATGTAACAAAAAACAGGGTTTTTTTTCAGAGATTCAATTTAAAGTTTTGAATGCATGAATTCAGTATCCTAATAACTCCTTATTAAACAGCAGTATCTAGATTTCTAATGATTCAAGAAACGCTTATGCAGCGCTTACATTTCAAACCTTCGCCAGAATGTCCGACTATCCCAGAGATTTGTGGTTTGAACATAAAAAACAAACCCCCTCATCTGCCCTTACAAATGTTCACCTATCGTTTTTCGGAAGATAGTAAATTTTGTGATGCGTGACCAAAACTCGACAGTAGTCAGGGCGAAAATTTTGTTTCCTCAAACTGAACTTTCTCAAAACTGAAACAATCCAGTATGAAGAGTACTCGCGAGCTATCTTTGCAATTCATGTATTCATGTATAAACACAATTTTAAATGCCGCGTCCAGATTTGAGAAGGTTGATCTGTTTCGAAAATCTGTTTGACTTGGAAAAGCAATCGGCTGTGAGTAAGCAATCGGCTGTATTTGGTCATTAAATCGCGAATGCTTTAAAATGAGAAACAAAACAGACTCCAGACGCAGCAATTTTTCACCTATCCCGATTTATGAAATGCGAGAGAAAATGTGTCTTTCATCCACACTTCAGAGAACTGTTTTTAGTGTCACTCTTAAATCTGGACACAGTTTTACAAGTGTGAAAAACAGCATGTTTGCGGTCATGAAGTTTTCTTAAACTGCTGATGATGATTAATATTAAAATTTTGATGAGGATAAGCTATTTTTCTATATATGCAGCAATTGTTATCTGATATGAAACTATCTGTGAGTTTTATTGGTTACCCCATAGAATAGCAATATGACAGAACGCATCCCACTATTCTAGAGGAACAGAAAGTTTCAATTAACATCTCCTGTCCATTTAGTAGTAGAGTTGGCATTGTATCGCCCCTTGATTTTTTTTTCTTTTCCTGAGCGCATTTGTTTTAAAAGCGTGTATAACATGTTACGAAGCGATTCCGAAAATTCCTAGAAATGCCTGAAATTCTTCCTTTTAAGTCATACATTTATTTAACTACGTACTTACTAAAGATAAATAGATACAAGAAATGTTATTGTAATTATAACTATGATCATTTTGTATGAAATATAATAAAACATTACAAAAATTTCATATAAATGAATATATTTTTAATCATTTTGGAGAAAAAATATGACATAAGAAAATTTATTTATAGAATATAAATTTACATTTATTTACAGCTAAAAAAAAATGAACCGTTCCTTTTAAAAATCTTTGTATGATAGTAGAACTTTTTCTCCCTTCGCATGAACAACATAGAGTATTAATAGCCAACAGTGAAGATTGTTGGCAAAAATCGTCCTGCTATCATTGCATATGTTAAACTATAAAGTAAAAATCACGTGAGGATTATGTTTGCTCCAAACTGGTAATCCCGATGCTCCCTAACTCTGTAGTTATCACTGATACAATTCTGTATAGTTCGATTACTGTTTGCGTAGAAAATTGCCAAGCAGCCGAGAAGGAACGATGAAGTAGAGGAGAAAGTTATTTTCGGATGGGTTTTAATTACAGTAAAAATTATTCAAATTTTTATTGATTAAAATTTTAAATTAAACAATATCATAAGAAAAATTAAATTAAAAAAAGTCACAATAACCACTAAACTTTTTTTCTCAAAATTGCTGTGCGCAGCGTATATTTGTCTAGCACCCCTAACAAGTAATCGATTCATCCATTTCCGTCTTTAAGGCAAATTTTTACCTTTCTACACAATCGGTGGATGAACTACAAATAGTTACGTATACCTATAGGAAAAGGAAATGCTAGTTTTAATTAAAAGTCAATAAAAATAAAGGTAAGGAATTGATAGGTTCTCCTCCAAGCTCACTCACACTTCTGTCTACAGTTAAGAACATTGACATTAAAAGAAAAATTTATTGTAAAGAAATTATTTCTATCTGTGTCCAGTTTCAGAACTTCGTTCCGTTAATAAATCTTAAGCATTCCCTTCTTCTTCATTGGCGCAACAATCCATGGTGGGCTTAGGCCGTCTACCCACTGGCAGATTTCTGGACAGGGGGTGTTTTTTTTCCCTTACGGGGTAGGGTCGATAGCCCTGCGCCCACTCTCTACAGTCATATTAGACTTGGACTTACGGTTTAAAGCTGATTCTGAGCTACTAAAAGCATCCATGGCAGGCCGGGACTCGACTTCGATACCTGCGGCCCTAAGTGTCACAGCGTTGAGCACAGATCCATTGAGCATTCTCTAACTACTTTAAAAAATTTCTAAATAAAAATATTGCATGACTAGAAATCACTGTTTCATTTCATATGCCTTATATTCTATTGTAAAAAAAAAAGAAAATATATTCTTTCATAAAAACTAACAGAAACCCTCCTCCCTTCAAGATTTCTCTTTCATCAAATGTTTACTTAAGTACTGATAAACGATAGTAAAAATTAGGCAGTATTTCGAAAACAATATACTCTTATGAAAAAGTAAGATAAATTCATTATTTTCAATATAATGATTCGTGATGTATCCAAACCAGGATATGGATCAACAAAATATGGATCCATACCAGAATATCTATCCAAACCAGAATATGGATCAGATTTCCCAGATGATTGAAAAAGTTTCTTATCTGCTGTGTAACTTCTGTACACTTGTTTATAAAGAAAATTTTTGTGATTGATAGAATATCTAAAGAAAATATAGATCTAGACCAGAATAGGGATCAACAGAATATAAATTCAAACTGAATATGGATCAACAGAATATAAATTCAAACCAAATATGGATCAACAGAATATAAATTCTAACCAGAATATCTATCCAAACCGCAATATGAATATTTTGTACTTTTGTATTTCTTTATTCATTTTTCTGTACAAATTTTTGCAACTGAATATAATTTTTTTTTTCTTTTCGTGTTGATATTTTTTTATTGATTATTTTATTCAATACATTTTAAACAATTCTAGAAAGTTTGAACTATTACATCGATTGGCGTTTCTTATAAGTTACATTTAAAAAATATAGCATAAAATAGTGTACATAATATTTGGTGATAAGTTGATAAATATTCATTATACTTAATATATAAGTTCCATAATAAGTTCATAAGTATTCAGTCTAATGTTTGCAATCTACTCTATAACATGGAATCTATTGATGTACTAACGAATAAAAACATCATAAATTTGATAATGCTTTGATCATATTATCGCATTATCAGATATGGAACACAACCCATTTTAATGTCATCAACAGCATTTTTCACTTCAGCAACTATTTTAATGCCAGCAAAAAACAAAATGCATGCCATCATAAAATTGTAATACAGTAAAATAATACAGGCAGCAAATTGGCGAAAGCTATCGAACATCATATGTAATTTCGCTTAATGATATTTTCTGAACTACACTAAAGCCATTCGAACAGACAAAAACTTTCTAAAAAAGGTACACACAGAAAATTGGCATTTGATCTTAAAATCGTTTCCATTTTATGTAATCGAAACTTTTTTTAGTAAAAATAATTTTTTATTATCTTCAATACTGCATTAGTGAAATCGAGAAGTTTGTAAAGTAGTTGTCAGTTAAAAATTGTTGATCTATCCTACTTTTATTTCTAGCTAATTAGACACAACTGGAGAGACAATTTGATTTGCTATTTTAAAAATAGTTTTAAATTCAAGTCCTTTTCTGTAATTACGCCTCTTTAAAAATGAAATCGTCATGAAGGGGTCTAAGTTCTTTTATGTAATTAAGTTTCTTTAAAAATACTAGATTCTACAAAATGTACACCTTGACTTTCAAGATTTTTTTCAAAGTGTTCTACAGACTTTTAAGATGAATAATCAATTAAAATAAGATTTATATAATATTGATGCATATACAGAACTTTGTCGTGAACATAATGTAAAGTATTGTATCTTATCAGAAACATTTATTATTTTCAAAATATATAAATTTTTTCAGTTTAAGAGGAAAAACTGAGCATTTAAAAAAGTATTTGTCAATAATTTTTACAAGCAAACTTCATATACGAAGTTCTTTTGTGTCGTTGAAGATATATTATTGTTTCGTAATATTAACAAACTAAACAATAAATATTATAATTGTATGAAGATCTTTGAATACAATTAGAGTCAAGGAAAAATAATTAATTAATATCAAATAATTTTTGATTCATTTTAAATGGTTTAGCCATTATTTTTTTTTAAAATTCTGTTTCTTATATTTTGCACAAAAAATTACTCTAAAAATATGGTAAACTAAGAGTCATAACTAATTGTTGAACAATAGAAAAAATAATTTCATGGAATCATGTCGTGAATCAGTAGAAGTTCCTTTATTTCAGTTTAAAATAAAAAACACCAAAGTTAAATATAAAAATTCTTTTCCTGAATTTCAATATATACTGAAATATTTGAAACCGATCGACATATAGTTTCTAAATTGTTTTCATTTTTTTCTAAATTCAAATAAAGTGTCAAAACATTGGCAATCAGAATTAAAATATGCAGTAGCAAAATGGTTATTTAATTTCTTAAAAGCAAAAATTTTATTTGATAGTAATACTTTTAATATTACTTGAATTTTGTTGTAAAATTAAATTAAATTCATAATTGAAATTATTTTAGTTATACAATTAATTATATTTCCTTATGTTATAACGTTTTTAAGAATTTTTCATCTGTATTTTATTTTTACCATAAACCATAGTCGTTTTCCATACCATTTTTTACCATAGTCGTTTATATTGTAATTAATTAATTTATTTATGTTTGGAAATAATGATATTCTTTTCGTTTAACTATTTGAAATTTTTGTATAGTTGCACTTCAGCAGATAGTTTTATTAGACGTAGGTATAATTTGCAATAATGTGATTTCTTTCTATTTTAATCTGCGTGCTTTAACCAAGAAAAGAATACACAATAAAACATATTTATCTTCATGTAACGACTATTTAACAACCATTTATCTTCTTATATATAATGATTTATGTACGTGAATGAAGTGAATTATAAGCGAAAGCTTAATTTTTTTAGTAAATAAAGATTTTTCGAACATAATTTTGTACTATGCACATTTATTCTCTAATTATATCACGCAAGCACAAATCTTTATAGATGCATCTACTGATTTATTAATTTGAGGTGTGATACTTTATCGTAAATAAGGTTATTAATTTTTTATAAGGGGCCCTATTTCATATTCAGGTTCGTGTAGAAAAATTATTTCCTACTAATTCCTAGCCAATTTATTAGATCTCAAAATGCAACAACACTCTTCGTACCGCAAACAAGTAAAAAGATGTAACAGCTATTTCCTCTAAAGGGATTTCTTATGATAATTAGTTGGGCAATAGCAATCTATATAAAACCTCTTAAAGTATTAAATGTAATGTATCTAATTAAGTAATGAATAATTTACTTAAGAATAATGAATAATTATTTCTTGTACACTTTTAATGATTTTATTGACCTTTTTTCGTATTTTTAAATCATTTTTCATACTCTTTCCTTGCAATTTAGAAAAATAATTACTCTAAAATTACTATGATTATGATATTCATTTCAGAAGCAAATTATTGTGAATAAGTCCGTAAAATGAAAGGTTTACATTTAATGATCCGAATGTTCAAGAGTTCATTATTGTATGAAGAAAGCATTTCATTGAAGAATAAGACTTCTGGATAGCTTTACGTTTGTGAAGACTGCCGTCGAGATTCATTACTTAATTTATTTTAAGAGATTTTATATAGATAGATATTGCCCAACTAATTATCATACGAAATTGGCATTAGAGGAAATAACTGTTAACCGTTAAGAACTTTACGTTTGTGAGACTAAAAAAGCAATTAATAATTTATTGACAAGAATTTTATTTGAAAAAATCTATTAAATGTAAAAGAAAAATTGTTGCTTCAAATTACTAATGCTTAAAATCATATCAAAAGGTTTACAATGATTTTCTTACTTAACAAAAATAGATTCAATAAATACAATTTGAAGCTCTAAAATCATCAGCAAGAGCAGCTTATGAAACAGCTATATTCACAATGATAATAGATATATCACAATGATAATTGTCATGCAAAAGAAGAATCATAGTGATAAATTACAATATCAAAATCACTATTATGTTAATTATTTGTTGCTGCAAAGATCATTTCTATTTATAGAAAAATAGTGAAATAAATCTGGCCAGCATAATGAAGCGACTATTTTTTCTAATGGATATGATAGCCGATTTAGGAGAAACCAACAAAAAAAAAAAATGAAATGCATTACAAAGTAGAAATGGGAAAACCTGGGATTTTATATCCCATTGATAACTGCAATACAACCAAAAATCACAATTATGGTATTTATTTGCAACTAAAGCTCATTTCCATTTAGGAAAATCATAAATAAATATCATCCTATTCCAGCTGGACGGCATAATGATACGACTATTTTTCTAATGGCTATGATAACTTCTTTTGTTCCAGTAAGTCAGATTTTTGAAAAGGCTATTTAATTGAACTAAATCCCTGAGTTTCTTTAATATTGTTTAATTCTTAATAAATATTAATATATTTTTAATTTAGATACATAAAGTAACATATTTGATTAAGCCATTGTAAAAACGATTTGTATGAACTTAACATAGTCGGAAATATTTCATTTTAATAATAAATTTGGTATTTGAATTCCATTTGTTTAATTTTAGTATTAATATAAAAGTTTAGAAAGTCATTGAAGAGAGTCATTAAATTGTACTTTTATTATTACTGTTAATTAGTATTTATAAAAATTTCTTTCGATTTCCAAACATCTTAGTTTGTATATGTGAATATAATGCAATATGATATGTAGTTTGATATATATTGTGATATATTTATGATAGATATTTTTTTAATTGTTCACAAATGCTTTGTAAATTTTGAAGCGTTAAAATATATATACTTCCTACATATGTTGTCTGGTTGTATATATATAATATCAGGTTATATATATGATTGATTGTAAAAATTTCGACATTTTTTGATAAATCTCTATTACAAAGGGGAAAATAGGTGTTGGAAATTACATTGACTAAAGACGATCTCTGCCACTGTTTTCTAAATTTTAAAGTCATATGGAAAATCCTGTATAAAATAATTTAGCTAAGATTTTAAAAAATCCATGCCAGATAAAAGAAAGGCTAAAAATCCAGAATAACTAACAAGTCTCTTTTATATTTTAGAACGTGATTTGGACATATTTATCGAAACAAAGCCATGTTTTTTCTACTCCCACTTATTTGGTTTTCAGCTGACAAGTTTCAACTTGTAAAAGCCATGACAATAGGTAAGAGAAAATTCATATAAACTGTAATATGCTGTTAAAAATTAATTAAATAATTTTTTTAGTTTTACTGTTTATATGCTGTTTCCAATGCATGTAAACTGTAAAACTAAAAAAAATATTTAATTAATTTTTTTGTGTGAAATATAATTCTAATAATTTTTTTATAATATGCTTTTATCTTTTTATTCTGAATTTAATTCCCAATTCTGCTCGATTATTTATATAGATATATATATATATTTGAGATTATTGCTATTAAAAAAACATCGACCATTAACCACAGATAAGTAAAATGGAATAATGGAATTTTTGGATAATTATACATCAAAACATGGAAGCATAGACAAGAAATATTAGCGTTTGTCCCATTTGGAAAATTCGACAAGAGAATTCTTTCCTTATCTGTACGCAAAATGGAAAAGAATAACTTAAAGTTAATGTCCTTGATCTATTAATCGCTAGGATAAAGGATAAATAATTTCTCAACATAGTTATCTAAATCTGTAGCAGAATGATCAGTGAACATAGTTCTAGCTGGTTTTGATAGTTATAATAGTGTAATAAATGTTTGTCATAGACGCTTTAATCTTAAAAGTAGAAATAAAATAGTAGATAATAATTAATAGGTAAATATTCAACTTTGAACGATTACTGTTACTCATATGCTTTAAGCTTTACAAATTATTCACTTGTAACTATTTTTCTTATTTGATTAAGTTTTCAGCGGAATTCTTTTTTATTTTAAAAATATTTTTATTGACAGATGTGGAATTAAATTTCGTAAATTATCCTTTTAAAATATTTACAAATATTAACAAACTATTTAATTGAAATATATTCATCATTCAAAATTTTTACAGGCCTTTTTTTCCTTTAAGAATACAACTTGTTTTTTCTCCTTCTCATGAAATAGAGGTTTCAAATTAAAAAAATTTAGTGACAGTCTAAGATTCGATCCAGTACCTTTTCAAGGATCTAAAATTTCTTAAAATGTACGAGTTGTTTTCAGATCGATGGGGGATTTTAAAAACTTAATAACAAGGATATGTTAATTGAATTGTGCATTGTTCATAAAGCAGGGATTTTAATAGTTGTTAATGAAAAACGGTTAAACTGATGATTGACAGTGATTTTGAATGTGTGCAATAGATGCTGGTGGATATTGCACTTGTATAAATTCAATAAACTACACCAGTTAAAGATAAAAAGTAATTTCTGCATGGTTCTGCTATATAAGTGACATTTTTATGTATTTTAATATCAAAATAAAACATAATAATTGAAATTAATTTTCAGCTATTTATCTTTAAAAAGTTTAAAGGAAAATATTTTGATGGATTCCGATCCTTAAAAAAATTAAACATTTCAGTACCATTGCAGATATAAGAGAAAAAATCATAATTTCAAAACATTTTAAAGTAACCCGTTAAACTTCAAAATAAAGTTCTATTTAACGAAGAAATTTTAAATTTAGGATCAATATGTGATAAAAAAAAAGCTATGGTTACGATGCCAGTTTGATAAATGCATAAATAGAACGATAGATATCACATCACATTAAAAAATCCATTCTTTTAAAATGATATTGTAAAATGTCTTATATAAACTTTCCTTGCTTTATATTGTTTTATGGTTTCCATGACAGCTAACTTAAAAATGAACAACTTTGGAAGACAAATACGTAAATGTGCGCGAAAGAAAAACATAGACCGTTAATCGAAGATATAAGTGTAATCAGTAATGGACTTTTTGGATGATTATACTGCAAGCTTTACAAGCACGTAAAAGAAGAAATATGATTTGTTCCATTTAGAAAATATGGCATAACCGGCGTAAAAATTCCTCTTCTATTATGTGCACGCAAATGAGAAAAGAGTAATTTAGACCAATATCCGTGACCTATTAATCGCAAACAACATTGAAGATAGCGAACAAACGCATACACCACAGATATGATTATTTAGAAGGTTTTTTTCTTATTGCTAAAAACATTTTTTTGCTGATTATTACATATTTTTTACTGACTGATTTTTTACAGTCATTTTCCAAACAAAAACTCTTTTTTATTTGTAATATGAAAGATAAAAAAGAATAAATTAATTTTTGTGTATATCATTAATATGCATAATTGCAAGTGTATTATGCATATTATGTATGTATATGCATAATTACATATAAATATTGCATAATCATATGTGGTTACGAAAGTACGACTGGAATATAAAACATAAGCAATGATCTAATTTTTAGTAGAAAGCTATGAAATGTATTAAAGGGTTTATTATCCCCCAATCTATGAATCAGTACAGTAAAGACCAGTTTATAAATCAGTACAGTGAACACTCAATTTTTATTCTCTACTGATTCATAATGCAAATGTCAGGTACAAGACGTCACAGAAGACATGAGGGAGGGGGGAGACACAAAACGTATACAGCCTGTGCGAGACTGCAAAAAAAAGGCTTTCTCTACAAGTTGAAGTGAATTCACACGGACAATATGGCCAACAACCATCTGGACGATTTCACATGTGGTAGAATGGTTTGCAAGCTTGATGAATGACGCAGAGTGACAAGCTAAAACCACGATTTTTGAGCTGAACAAAAATGTAGTTTTACTACCTTGGAAAACCTTCCAGACCACTGATACAGCTGAAGGAAAGTTTTACGGTGGTCATACAAGAGAAAAATGAATGACTGATGTATAGTCCTGAAGATGAAAAGAGATCGATACCAGTCAGCGGACAACATTGCTATGCAGGACAATACATGTCACACTTTGGTGTGGACAGACGTTTTTGTAAATGTAGCCTATTCGTCCACAGTCCTGAACTCTGCATCCCACTAATAACTGCTCATTGGTGGCACCGTTTACAATGTAATGAACACGAAGATCTTACCAATGGAGCCCTGTGTTCGTTGCAGATGAGAGTAGTTTCAGTGTCACAAGCGATTGCCAACGCCAATTGATATGGAGAGAAGTAGAGGAATGGTTATTTTTCGTACAAACATCAGGGAAAGAGACTCTTACAGTGATTCTTGAATGCCCTTCTAGAGAGGCAATATAATGAACGGGCTGAATGAACTCCAACTTTCAACGGAGGTTCTGTTACATGAGATTGCTATTGCTATTGTCAGCAAATGATCCTCCCCCACGTTCGTCCGTTTCAAATTACCATTGATATAGATTTCGTGTTTGCGGAAGATAATGCTAGGCTACATCGGACTCGTGCTTTTTAAGGAGAATTTAGAAAGTAAAGATGTCGCTAAAATGGATTGGTTAGCTTACTTTCCTAATTTAAATCCTATAGAAAAAGTACGAGATGCTTTAGAAAGACGATTTTCGGCACGATTATATTCGTCGGAAAATACATAACAATTGTAACAGATGCTCATTGCTAAATAGGCACTCTTACCTCAACAACTGTTGGATAATCTGGTATTAAATGTGGAGAGATAGTGCCAAGCTACTAGTGTAATTAAGGGAGGTGATATCTTACTAAGCAACATTTATTTGTGGTTCTTCCTGTTAGCATAATATTATTGAAAACTCTTTTAAACAGAAATTAAAATTATTTTAATTAAATATTATAAATTTCTGAAATTTTACGAAACAAAAATTTACTTAAAAATAAGAAAAAAAAGGACATTTATTTTAGCCTTTTAACTTTAAGAACTAATAAATAATTTCTCCCTATATAAAATTACTACTGAAAAGATAAAAGTAATAAACTTCCCACATATTGAGTCATTAGTTAGTTATTGATTAGATAGTTATTGTTTGAGAAAATTGTTAATGAATTTTGTAATAAAATATTGAATATGGCAATATATAAATATATTATTGAGAATTAAATATTGAAAATTTTACAAAATATGAACAAAAGTGTCATGAAATAAAATTTATTTCAGCCTTTTAAATCCCACTGAAAAGGCACCATTAACAAATTTCTTACGTATTGGATCATTAATAGTTAAATACTGGTTGAGATAACTTTTTAATGGATATCGCATGAAGTTATAGTTTCAAAGAATGAGAAAAATATTAATAACAAAAAAAATACGCAATAACGTAAAAAATCTAAACTATGAACTATTTTTTTAGAAATAATTTAGATGTTAGCAAAAATTAAGTAAAATACTTTCTTGCATGGTTTGTTTTCGGCTCATAAAGGATTATACCTATATTGACTGAATTGCTTTCTTTAAGGCAGCATTGCAATCATAACTGCAACAATTATTGGGAAAAAAACTCGTTAAACACAAAAATAGTGTTATCTGAGAAATTGAGATGAAGACAGTCAAATATAAACTTTTGAATATTTTTATTCGTTTCTATGGAGATGAGAAAATTCTTCCATTAGAATTCAATTATTAAAGGTATTGCGTTATTTATCACATATTCGTATCTCGATTATCGATGTTAGTTTCGATTCTTTTCTTGTTTTGTTAATTTTTGCGGACAGGTCATCAAGCAATCATTATTTCTGATCGAAAATGTATTTTCAAAAAGTCAATAGAGCCGAGAAAAAGTTTTGATATCCACCATTGATGGAGTTGCTAGTAAATGATATGCAGGTAGTTCAAATAACCACATAAACATATTTGTGTAGAAATCACATGAATATTTCTAATATAATATTAGCCAGTTAAGATACAAATTGCTCATATATATTTTCCAGTTGTATGAGAAATATATTTAATTATATATTTATTCTAACATCAATGTTTCACTTGATGTTCAATGATATATATTTTCAATGTTCTATTGCTATTACATTCATCTCTCTTTCATTACATAGACAATAATGATAAATTTATATTCTTTACATAAACAAGTATAATTTCTTTGAAATGCTTATGAAAATGTCATTCCTCATTTTCTGTTGTTCTTCTAGTATTAACTTTGTTATAAAAACAACATAATTAGTAATAAAAAAAACCCGAAAATCTTATATAGTAAATTTTTCTTCTTTTTATCGAGAATCGAAAGATTGTACAATAAGGTATACCATTAATAACTACAGAATTTTGGAAAAAATTAGGTTTTTTATATCTTAACTCTCTAATTATTCAAATTTTGAAATTCAAATATCATAATAATTTTAGAAACTTGGTATTTACTTCGGTTTTTGTATTATTTATTCACAATATGCAGGTTGAAAGTATAAAGTGTTATTTAAAAGTCTCGTCTAAAACTTGAAATTGTTTTTATTTTTAACCATAATATTCACTAATAAATAAAAAAAAAACTTCAATAAATCTATTATATTTTTATCCCTTTGCAAAACTTCAAAATCACATGTCAGCATAATTTTTTCACCATTTTTTATTTAAAAAAAAATTATTTTGGAAATTTAATCAGCAGAGAATAAAAATTTCAATAAAAAGCTGTATTAGCCATTTTTGACATTGCTTTTATCTTTGATGATTGCAAAATTTAAATAAATATTAAATTGCCAGGAAAAATGTTTACCACGAATGAAATACTCAGATTCTTCACAGACAAATCATAATAAATATTTTAAAATAGCATTCAGTTTTATAAATTTTGTTTATTGGTTATTGAACATTATTCAAGAATTACGTTGCGAATAAAGAGGTTGCCTTCGACTACAAATAACTTATATTTCTTTAAAGTTTCAGAGAACTAAGCAGAACTAAAGTAGGATAACTAAAAATATTTCTGTTGATTATTCTCTATACATTAATTAACTGTTAGTTAATTACTAATAAACTAAATTAAGTTGACTTATGCCCCAATGCTACCAGAAAAGAGGAGATTTGATGGAGATTGTGACAATGTGTATAAAGTGTCTCGCATCGATAGTCATCCTGCTTGGTGGGAGCTTTAGATCTCTGAATATTCCTTTTCCTGTTTTCCTTTCACCTGTTCTGCACTCAAATATAAGGTCCGGGAGGTCTTTTAGAGGTCATTACCCCTAAAAGACCTCCCGAAAGGTAATCTACTCCTATCATCACTTGAGCTTTTACAAGGCATTCATAAATGGAACACTAGTTTCAAGATGTACAACAAAATTTAAGTTAATAAAAGTAAATAATTTAGTTAAAGAACAAAAAACCTCATGTTTTTAATTCTTTTAATTCAGTCGACCACATACGTTTAAAATTTTTCTAATTCCTTTAGAATACAACTATCATTTTAGAATGCAACTTTAAGACAGTATATCAAGTTAAGCATAAATGAATTTATTTTTAAGCAAATTGTCATTTATATTAAAATTTTTCATAAAAAATTGGATGATTTCAATAAACTATCAAACATTTGATTAACATAAATTTATGGGAACTTAAAGAAGAGTCCAATTTTCTGGATTATGTCATTAGTAAAAAAAAATTCTAATTACTTAATTGGTAGAATAATAAATATTTCTTTTTCTAAATTGATATAAAGTATGAATATAAAAATTTGTTTGGAAAAAATTCAGTGGATTTCTATTCAAGTTCTCAAAAATTTTCAAATTTTATTTTAGAATAACCAAAAAGACCATGTAAATGTATTATCCATATAAAATATGCATCCTATCTAGTTCTATTTCTTTTTATAGTAGGGTTAAGAAGTAATCACATAAGAGTATTCCTGAATAACTAATACCTTCTAAAAGTAATGGCTTCAAAGAAATTTATTATTGCAACATCTTCCTTCATAGAAAAATGTTACAATAATAAACTTAGAAACTAAATAAAAGAATTAAGAAACTTATAATTAAACAAAAATACAATTTAAAAATACTAAATTGTATTTCTCCTTCCCAGTCCACAGAGTCTCTAAAAATAATATATAATGATAAACAATAAATTATATGTATTTCGATTTTTATTCAGTTTAGTTTAATTTTATTTATTAATTTCATTTTTTCAGTTGCCCAAACTCTTGCTATTGAAACATTTTATTTATTTTATATTTATTTTAAGCATAAATTTTTATTTATCAACAGGATTCTTGATAGCAAATAAACGACTGCAAAATTGTTTTTACTTTTAAACTACGTAAATTGCATAAAATGACCCATTTCCCCCTGACATTAAAAATGTTTCCACGTGAATCATTAAATTTATTTTCAGTTGGTGTATTCGAACCAGACTACCCTGTTGCAAAGGAAATCATCAATAGGATGTTTGAATCTTTCGTAAAGGAGGAAATTCCCGATGTAAGCCCTAAGTATGTTAGCATTGACATAAAAGATGGATTGACAGAAACTGTAGGTAAAATAAAAATAATTTTGTATTCACTTTTTTATTTTTATTAAAAACAATCGCAATATTATGAAGAATTTTCAGACGGTTGTACGATTAAGAGCAAAAGAAATCTACCAATAATCTTAAAAAATGTCTTTCATTTAATTTTACCTGATTATAGATATATTTCAGGGGCCTGAATGGCCGAGTGGCTAGCTCTCTGGCGATAGGTACCACAGGTTTCGGGTTCGAATCCTGGCGGTGCCATGGCTGTTTGTAGTGGTTCGAAATCCACTTTAAGCTGTAGGTCCCGGTCTCATATGACTGTTGAGCGTTGGGCTTAGAGCTGACAACCCTACCCCGTAAAAAAAGACAAAACATCTCTCGTCTCGAAATCTACCGGCAGGTAGACGGCCTTGGCCCACACTGGGCTGTTGTGCCAATGATGATGATAAATATATTTCAAGATGAAGATTCTTCCATCTTCGAGATGGTGATTCCTAATATAATATAAACAATAATAACTGGATTTGTTTGGCTATATTCAGGGTCATGTCAATACATGACATTTATATTTCCAACACAAGTGAACGCACTTTGAACTTGTAGAGTTCAATTCCTTTTAGATTCTTCAGAAAGCTTAGAATAGTTAATGCTGTGCTGCAATATGATTGGAATTGCATATGACACCAAATTAGAAAAAGTCTAAATTTTCGAGATTTTAGAATTATAGATAAATTTCAAGATGATGATTTCTGTAAATTTCTAATAAACAATAATGACGGTATGGAGTTTTCCCCTGCTACATTCATGGTCATGTCAATACATAACAGGTTTTTTCCAACGGTGAATATACTTTGAATTCGTAGAATTCATTTCCTTTTAGGCTCTTCAAAATGTTTAGAGCAATGCTTTCCTGCAATATGATTTTAATTGCACATGACACCGAACTTCAACAAGTCTATATTATCTAGATTTTATAGATATATTTCAAGATGATGATTTCTTTATCTTCAAGAGGAGGATTCATGATGATACCCGATAAAAGCTAAAAAATAAGGAATTTTTGGCTACAATGGTTCATGGTTATGTCAATATATGTCATCTAAATTTATAGATTTTTTTCCAATGTAAATGACGATACTTGGAATTTGTAGTTTTCATTTTCTTTTAAATTCTCCAGAAAGTTTAGAATAATTATTGCGTCGCTGCTATAAGATTGGAACTGCATATGACACCAAACAACAAAAAGTCTGTATTCTCTAGATTTTAGAACTGAGAGAAGGTTTTTCCTGTCTTTTTGCAGCAATCATAATAAATGAATTCTTTGTCCTTGATTGAAATAAAAGGTAATAGATGATATTATGTGAAATAAGTTGTCCAATTTTTAATGCTTCAACAAAAAATTCTTGGTTTAGACAAAATTTGAATTAAACAATAAAATTAATTTGATTTTCACAATATGTTACTACTAGACAGGAGAATTGAAGTATTCAATATTTTAAATGATAATGATAAAAATAAATTAAATTTATCCAATTTGAATCGAAATAATATATTTTAATGTAACATAGACCTGAACTTCAAAAAGTATTAGGACTTCGCAAACAGATCATATAACATAGAGAATGTGCTAATTTTTGATATTAAGGTTCTAAATCGTCTCTTCCCAATTCAATATAACGCTTGAAAAGAGTGTACTAATAATTTAAAAGTCTTCTGAAATACCTTCACTGCAACACTGTTCAGTTCTGATACCATAGCCGCTTCAATCTCCTCTATCAATGTCAAAGGCTATCAATTGCTCCTACAAATAATTGATTGTCAGGTCAGGATTCAACTTTTTTGCAAAACATTGTCACCAGAGACCGGACTTGGTGTCTCGAGTACGATCCGAAGACGAAAACACCAAAGTACTGAAAGAACAAGTTTGAAAAAAGTGTTGGCTGATGAAAGTTCGCTCTTAGAAATAAAAAAAAAAAAACCGATGCTGATTACTCTTTTGACAATTGAGACATCATTCATCGAGAATTTCGTCGTCAAAGTTCCACTGAGATTGGAGGCATTCTACAAAAATGTTTTGGATCGCTTTTGAAACAAATGGGAGGCTTGATTTATTGGACAATCAGTAAAATCGGATAAAATTTATTTTGCCTGTATTAAGCAAAATGATACGCAAAAAATTCTTCAAAATTAAGAAGTTAATTAATAATTTCACATTTAAATAGCGAATACAGTTAATATTAAATTATGTAAAGAAAAATTTTGTCAATTTTTAACTAAAGATGCTTGTTTTGACAGCGTTCAAATGCAAAAGTTTCGAAAATACTTCTATTGGAATATTCCTTGATGATTAGATGCTTATAAGTAAACTTTTTGTAGAAAATGTAGTGACTTTTTTTCTGTCTTCTTTTACAGTTTGTGAAACAATAGTCAAAGAACGTCCCACCGTTTTATTAGATACAACTCGGAGACCAAGATCTGTAGGAAATCGTGCTGGCACATTGGTCAAAAAGGTAGCGAGGAAAATGGGCATACCTACGGTAAGTGCTACTTACGGCAAACCGAAAGGTATCATGGAGTGGGAAGATTTAAGTAGCATTGAGAAACAATATCTGGTGCAAATACCCCCTCCTGGTTACATAATTACACAAGCTGTCCGAGACATAGCTTCTGCTCTGAATATGACTACAACTGGTGTCCTTTTTGATGAAACTATTGGTAAGTCAGAAAAATTCAATTTCAATAATGTTATTAGATATTTCTATTCCTAAAGGAATTGCTTTATAGACCCTTAAAAAGCGTGTTTTTTTTCAATCCTCAATTAATATGAAACCGTAGACCTGAACTTGACTTAAAAGGACACGTTTAATACCTTATTTCAATTAAACAACAATAATCTTTCAGAATTCTTATATATTTGTAATAATATTATTGCAAAGAATGCTAATTAATGAAGATTCTTTTATAAGAATCTAGATGAATCACGAAATTTCGGTATTTTTGATGAAAACAATTGTTTGAATGTCCAATGAAATAATTATTTGAAAATCAACAAGAATAAAATGTTACCAACAAGAATAATGAAAATATTCTCTTTTAAAATTCAAGCTACAAAAAGTTGCCTTGATAACTCTTTAACACTTTAAAATAAAACATAAAGTAATAATTTAAGCACAATTTAGAAGGCGGTAGGAAACCTTACACTTACGAGCGAAACACTCGATCTGATATTATTTTCAGTCCGTTAGCATTATCTTTTTCATATGCAAGTAGGCCCTTTCAGGCATAAAACATACCACATATGGCCCCGTACATATATTATAACTCGTACATATTAAGCATCTATTATTTTAACTGAAAAACTTGCAATGCGATTACAAGTCCTAAAGTGGACAGGTTGTTTTTTTAAGCATATCTGGCAAACAAATCCCAATCTGCAAATCTCTTTAATTGTGTCATTATGAAATGTATGCAGAGAAGCTGATTTCTACAGCCGAGTTACTAAAAGAAAATAATTCTTGAACAAGAAGAATAGTAAACCCCGTTTCGCTTCTGAAAAATAACCTACACCATGATTTTGAATTTTGGAAAAAAGCTTAACTTCTCAAATGAGAGTAAGTGCAACATTTTTGGATCTGATGAAGCGATAAAGATGTGAAAACCAAACCCAAAAATGCATCCAAAGAATCTTCTAACAGTGAAGTATGGAAGATGTTCTGCACTTGATTTTGGATGTATGAGTGCCTCTGTTGTAGGAAATTTGGCCCTTATTAATAAAGTCAGGAATCATAATTACTTGATGTATTAAAGAATAGTTTATAATCAAAATCTACAAAGATGGATGTGAAGAAAATTAAACAACAAAATTCACACAAAGAATCTTCTTCTAACAGTGAAGTATGGAGGTTGTTCCGCATTGGTTTGGAGTTGTATGAGTGCAGCTGATGTAGGAAATTTGGTAATTGTTAATGGGATCAGGAATCATAATTACTTGATATATTAAAGAATAATTTACAATCAAAAGCTACAAAGATGGAACTCAGCCGTGATTACGTTTTTATACACTATAATGATTCTAAACATATAGCTTTAAACGTTAGGATGGGTGATATATAGCACGCCAAAATTTCTTCTATTTCCTTCGCAGTCGCGAAATATCAACCCCATTAAGCATTTGGGGAATGTATTAGATAACAAGTAAGATTAAAGTCCATTTCTAGAAAAAATTATCTAAAAATTGCTGTTCAAAAGGAATTGAATATATTTTAAATTCAATTACTACCAAGTCCATGACACGAAGACTGTAAGCTATTATAACAGCCAAAAGATATCCGACTAAGTTTTAATTGTAAATTATGTACAACAAAATTTGTAGATTATTTTGAATGTAAGAATATTTTTGCACTGTTAGATAAATGTCAACTTTGATTTTTTTTATTTTAAATATGGGAAGGATTCATCTACCTTAATTAAAAATATGAAATAATATTTTCATGTATATTGTATAATTTTTATTTCAAGGATATAAATTTCAGGCAATTTTAAATACAAATAAAAGTGTACAAATACTGTCTAAACTCGCTTCATGTAGGCAATAAGTAATTCAAATATGTTAGAAAAATGTTTCATGCGAAATAATGCATAATAAAGTTAATACAGGAAATTCTGCAGCTACCAAGCATTCTCCAAACTTGAAAGTAGAACTGCCATGGATGCATCCTACAGTTGCAGTATCTATAGCAATTTAATCATTTTAGATATTTTTTACAATTTTTTTCATATCTATATGTCTCTAAATAGATATTATAAAATTTAATTTTGTGTTTCAAATCAATAAAATAATTTTAGAGTACTTGTAAATGAGTAGTTTCTATTGTAAATTCATACTTTTACTTGAATACTGTTCACTGATTAGATAAAGATAACAACAATTAATTTTAGATAACTCACCGATTCCATTTATTAGATTGTTTAAGATGTAGTTTTCTGAATACATATACAGTTCTTGTAAAATATCATTAGAGCGTGTTACTTGATTTTTCAGAGCTCGATCAAAAGTCTTCAACTTTGCTACAAAATATTGCGACTCGAGCCACTATACTGAAAGTTGAAGCGAACCGACAACAAATGCAAGAACAAGTTCTAAAAATGAAAACAAGTGATACTGCATATTACTTTGTTATTGGGCCAACAGATACCATAAATCTCGCCTTAGATGTTGTAAGTTTGCTTAATATTTTGAACGGCACAAATTTTACCTTTTTCAACATTAAGAAATGAAAGGAATACGTCGGTTTCATAAAGACTTCCACTTCGACTTTCAACTTGCCGAGTTTCATAAAAGCTATTCATTAAGTTAAATTGTAAATTTCTTACAAAACCATTTGAGCAATACTTGAAAAAGTTATGTTATTATTTTGATTATTTCAGCACTGAACTAATACATAAAATTATGCAATAATATTTATCATATATATAAATTTTTACAGCAAATATATTTAGATATATCAAAAATTTTACAGCAAAATATTTGTAGGATGTCGTGAAGAATTATTATTGTATCCAAATAAAGATTCTATAAAACGCATAATTTTAATCTAATTATTATGTTTCATCTTTTCAGATATCAAATCAGACATATTTTGTTGTAAAATTTTTGCGTTAAATTTGATGAAATTATATATTGTGAAAAATAATTTTCTTAATAAAAGTAAATATTTTATACAAAAAATAATTAATTAAACCTTACGATTCCAATGAAACTTAGACAAAATTGTATATATTATTGCATTAATTTAATCATTCTTCTTATATCTGGATAGCTAATCACAAGTATTGATAAGTTCCAAATAGGAGTTCTGTATGATATAGTGATAAATTTTGTAATTTACATCAAAATTTTAAATTAGCAAAATAATACTTCTAAAGGTAACAGAAAAATAGAAAATAAAAATTTAGTCTTAAGCTTAAGTTTCCGTCTTTATAAATTCCTAATTATATTATAAAACTATATTACATTATAGAACTATAATATTATGTAACCACATGAAAGTCAATTATTCAATCTTTCTATTTCAGGCAGAAGCTAACAATATGACAGGGCGAGAATATTCCTGGTTTTTAATATCACTGGTAAGAAGATTACATCAAATTTCATCTTATTTTCTGAATAAAATGACTTCGACAAAAGTTCGCCACATTTCTATCCTCTAGAAAAATAAGTGTTAAGAGTAACATCAATAAAAATAAACTTCTTTGTTTAAAATAGAATTTCATTTCTATACAATTGTTTTTTGGTGATCGAATTGTTAATTAACTTGCAAGCAGGAAGTATACATATCATAGGAATACGTTATTTTTTGTTTACATTTCATGATAATTTATTCTTTATTTTATTGTTTAATACCATATTTACTTGATTAGATATTTGAACAAAAGACACGTTAATGTGTGGTTCTTATATCTGAAAAGCTGAAACATATTAATTAACATAACATTATGTTTTTATAAAATTGTTTCAAAATAGTAATAATAATAAAATGCAATATAATAATAATGCAAAATATAAAAATGCTAATAAATAATAATAAAATATAGTAATAATATTAATAATAAAATATAAAGATATGATAATAATTGTTTTGTCTTTGTTCCTATCCAAGTTGAATTGGAAGTCAATATATTGTTCTGAAAAGTGAATATACATTGCCTGGCATAGAAAATGCGATCCCATGAATATTTGGTCATATATATATGCGAATTTTTGGTAATAAGCAACTGAACAAGCTATGCAGATGATCTGAAATGGCAGTTTGTAACGTGATATTGTGGGATAGAAGAGAGGCAAATGGCACAGGAATCAACGATCACTTCCATTCTGTCGCCGAAGGAATCCAGAATTTTGAGAAGTTTTACATTTCCAATGATACGTATAGATCAAGAGATATCTGGACAACGACACCGAAGATAGTTCCAGAAATCGGACGGTTTTACGAGGGGTCAAACTGTAAGGTTTCGAATGGCATATTGGACTCCCCATCGTTAACGCTATTGAACATGTCTACTGTGCATAGAATTTTGACCTCATGAATCGATGAACGAAATATGAATCGCCGCAAAAGACCAGGTCCACCTAGACATACAACAGAAAGCTCATATTGACACATCCGAAGGCAAGTAGTAGCTGCCTCACTGTTAATTCCTTTGTGGAATGTCTAAGGAACATTGGATGCTTCAATATCTAGGAGAACAGTTTTATGACGATAGGCTGAAAGCTCTACCATTGACTCCAAACCACCGACGTAAAAGATTGAGGTGGTGTCGGGAATGAGACACTTGGACGACTGAATTGCACAATGTGGTATTCAGCAACGAGTTTCTGTTCTGTTTGTCTGATGATAGTCCCAGAATGAGAGTCTATGAAGATAAAGCCCATCCGACCACTATTGTTGAACGTCAAACCGCTTCTCAACGGGATATAATGGTTTAGGGTAACATAAGACAAGATAGCAGGTCACTCTTAGTAAGCATCAGAGACTCGTTGATGGCATAATGATAGGTTTAAGAGATGCTTCAGTCAATTGTGTTACCTTACAATCCACAGCAAACATTTTACATTAAACACATTTTTCAAAAAATCAAAAATTGTCAAGTTTATCAGCTTTGAAATCCCTTAACTAAATAAATAGTAAATAATTAAATTGAAATTAAATTGAAATGAAATGATGAAATTGGGAATCTAAGCACAAGTGAAAAATGTTTTTAGAAAAAGTATTATTAGTATTCATTTTGAAAATGAAAGTGAGCAAAAGGAAAGTATGTAATATGATTAGATGAATCCCATCCCATCGGTGTTTACTAATTAAAGTTTGATACTTAATAACCAATTTTTAACAACTGCGAACAAGTCACTACTTTTAATTGATTTGTAGTTCTGTATGTGAGTATATTCATATTTATTTTTTTCAAATGGATTTAAGTGTACTGCATCAGCAGATCTACATTATCAGTAAAATTTCAGAAAATCAATTTGTAAAGTATAACTTGCATAAGGTTGACTCTCTTTAAACTGTAATTCTTGTTATATAAATTAATAATATAATTTCGAAGAATGGTAGTATAAAGGAGGTTTAATATTACTTATTATTCTTCACTGGTTATTATTTGTTTCTAGCGAAGAAAATATTTTATTTTGTTTTATGACGAAAAAATTGCATTTTAATAAACAAAACGATTATACATGCTTTTACATAATATCTATACATAATATTTGTTAAGTGAGTTAGATTTTCAATCATGATTTATTTGTCATGAATCATATATTTTGAATATGTAAATTATAAAATCCTCTCAATTATAGCAACATAGTAATATGACGGTTTAGATAAATAAGATTCTATACTAAACAATAGAGTACCACAAACCACTAGGGGTAATGTTATCGAGGGACATTATTTTTTAAGTTTGATTAGAAGATTCATAATTCTACTTTCATAGCGAAACGTGAAGGTGTTTTGTAAGGAGGGCGGTTTAATGAGGGTGAGCTATTGTTACATTGTTTGAGCTTTGCTGAACATTGCTTGAATCAAAGTGTGAAAATCATTACTCAAATATATAAAACAGGATGCAAAGAAACCAACCTGCAATTGTAAGAAAATGACTGCAATGTGGATGCTTCCACGCCCCAGACCGAATAAAAATGCGAGGGCGGAAACTTTGGCTCGTACATTCCAGACGAAATCTGAAGTAAGAATTTTAGACAGTATTTATTAGATTAGCATTTACAAAAATTATTTCATCATAAATATTTCTATTTTATTTTTTACAATATAAATTGTTTTAAGATTTGTTTTAATGATGTTTTTTAAATTAAAGAAGGTAAATTTTTTCCAAAAAATTTCAAAATTTAATAATTAAAAAATTCCTGTTATTATATTCATAAGTCTAATGGAAGTTTTAAATAGATTAGTATTTAAGATTTTATTGATTGAAGTTAATTGACATCTTATATGGATTCAATTGGTTACGAATAAATTAGACACCTTTACTACTTTTCAAAATAAACTTAGTACATTTTCCTTTAGTAATCTAACTATTATACGTCTGTAACAATTTTATATTTCCATTTCTATGGAAATATATCTATATAAATATTTTTCCATTTATGAATTGTATATTTTTCTCCATGATGTTACTGAGCAATTGAAATTTCGTAAACCAAATAAATCTGTCGTTTAACATAGCTATTGAGCAAATGATGCAATTCATGATAAATTTCTTAATAACTATTTCTGTTAAACTGGTCTATTTGCTTCGCTTTAATATCTATTATCTAAGCTCTCCTATCTATTTACTTTTAAATTTAATTCTTTCTTAATCCAATTTAAATCCCAAGAGACTTAAATATTACAAATATCAGTTTTAAAAATTAAAAAGAATTAATTCATTCAAAATTAATAAACTGTTTTATGAGTGTTTAAATAGTTCTATTCTAGTATAACATACAAATAAAAAAATTTAACTTATAATTAATTTGAGAAGATATACATTATATAAAATTTAAATGAGTTCAATGACAGTGTTAAGTTGAGCATTTAACACTCTTTATTTTTTACTGTATGAAGTTTATAATATTTTACAGGTTGAAGTATCTTTCTATTATGATCTTGTTTTGCTGGTTGTAAAAAGCATTCAGAGAGAAATAAACAAAGGAGCTTGGCCAAGTGAAATAGAATATCCGTCATGTGATAAAATAGTAGATCCTGAAGATAGAATGAACTTAAAGCTTTTAAGCACACTTAAACAGGTACTTTTTTTTTTATCTTAAACAACCAATATCATTGCACTATATTAGGAGATAATATTGCTATAGGAAACAACATCATTACTATATATTAGGAGATAATATTATTACAATAAATTATGAGGCAGTATCATTTCAATACTTTAGGATAAAACATCATTACTATATATTAGGAGATAATATCATTACAATATGTTAGAAGATAACATCATTGCAATACGCTAGGAAAATTATCATTGTAATAAATTAGGAGATAATATCATTATAATAAATTATGAGACAATATCATGTCCATACTTTAGGAAACAATATCATGTCCATACTTTAGGAAACAATACCATTGTAATATATTAGGAAACAATACCATTGCAATACATTAGGAGATAATATCATTACATAAGTTAGGAGAAATATCATTGCAATACGTTAGGAAAAAATATCATTGAAATATCGTTAATGAGCATTTTTAAACTTTTTTTTGATACACGTTAAAAGAATTTATCAGTAATTCTAAAATTATATATGTTTAAGAAATCTTGTCTCTTTGGAAAGAATTAATATTAAGTGTCTTATGTAAACAAAAAAATAAGGGTGAAAAGTCCTTAGATACAGAACTGAAAAAGTAAAATAACTCAAAAATAAATTTTTTTGTGTAATTTTCTAAAAATTAAATTGGTTAAAAAAATCTCTGCATTGTGAAATCATATGTTTAGGATGAAGGCTTAATTTCAGTAAACTATAGTGATATAACAGAAAAATATGTACGGTAGAAATTTATTTTTATTTTTGTTTTCTATTCCGTGCAAAGAATAAACATATAATAATAAAAATATAAAATGAAGGCATGCTCTTCATAGATGGTAAACGTAATTAATTTAAAAATGAAGTTGATTTCAAAACTGCGGAACAATTGATCTGTCACTGAAGACAACCGATAACGAATGAAAATTAAAAAAGAAACATAAAGTAGAACTAAAACATGTTTAGAATCTTTTAATTAACTTTTTTATAGTTCCTTTCAAATGATGAAACTTTCAGTTTAAGAATTTACATTTTTAGGAAGCTTATGAAGGAATATTTGGAGAATTTATCATCAAAGAAAATGGCAGCAGTTACCAAGAACTAGAACTGCTCATGCGCAGACTAAATTTTACGAATAATGCTATTACAGACCCGAAAAGAGTGAGTTAAAAATCAAAAATAAAATTCTATAGCATGAATTATTATGATGATATATATATATATCCTAAATTTATTTGTTCCTTTTCCAGATAGGTGTGTGGACATACGGACAACCTACTGGAAAAATAAAATTTGAGCAAGGGGTGGATTTGAAGAATTTTACAGCTGTAACAATTTATCGTGTCACGACACTTGAGGTATATATTTTATTTATTGACAGCATATATTTTAACATTTTGAGCATCAATATGAATGTCACATAGACACTATATCAAATTTGTATGCTAATGAATTTTAACAAGAAAGGAATTCATTTTAGTAAATTTATATAAAATTGAGTAGATTTACATGATGTTTATCAAACCAACTGAAAATAAGGTAAAATTAGGTCAGTGTGTTTCGAATAATTTTTGTGCTGAAAGTCAGGCTCATTTAAGGTCATTATTAATTTAGCAAAGAGTTTTATAGCTTATTAAACCCTTAGCTAATTATATTCTTAACTAACTAAAAGATCTTAAATTAATTAAATATAAATATATTCTTCATATAATGATAAATGAATATCATAGTTGATTATCAGTAAATAAACATACTCAGAATCAGTATATACGAAAAAAATTTGCAATGCTAATTATTAACATTACATTCTAAAAATAGTAGATTTAGTTTCTTATTATTCCAGGTATGAGAATACAGAAAATAGAAATAAATAAAATATAATGCAAAAAAATACAGAGTTTCAGTCCATTTTTTTTTAGTGTTTCAGGTTCCTAGCTGATTATTTCTTTATATTTTTTACAATAATTAAATATTTACTTATTGAACTAAATGTTTTTTATGAGATGAATGCTACAAAAGTATTTAAAGCATATTTTCATCTTTTTTAATGTAAATATCTTTTACAGATTCCGCCATTTGTTTACAGGAATGTGGATGAAAATGGAACAGTTACTTTCAGTGGTTATTGTATCGAACTATTGGATGAGATCAAGGAGATATTAGAATTCGATTACACGATATTTGAAACTGCAGACAACAAGTTCGGTACCATGAATGACAAGCTGGAATGGGATGGAATGATGCGGGATTTGGTGCAAAAAGTAATATTTCTTCCTTTATATTCAGTAGAAAATAAATATTTTTATATCAAAGTGGATATTTTTATATCAAATTTTTTCAATTTGTAGAAAGCAGATATTGCTCTCGGTCCGATTTCCGTGATGGCTGAAAGAGAAACAGTTGTAGATTTCACTGTCCCTTATTATGATCTAGTAGGGATCAGTATTCTGATGAAGAAGCCTTCTGTGCCATCCTCTCTTTTCAAATTTCTTACTGTGCTTGAGGCTAATGTCTGGGCTTGTATACTTGCAGCATATTTTATTACAAGGTATGTAGAACTATGAACATGGTGCTGATTAAAATAAACAATATATATATAATACAGCTAATAAATATGAACGATATAATTAGCTGTATTATATCGTTCATATTTATTAAAGCTTTTATTTTCGTTTAAAGTTTTAATAATGTAAAAAAAATTTTTTTAATTAATACAGTACAAACAATAGAGTTAACATAGAGATGAAAATATTACAAACGTCGTTAAAAAACTTTCTTTGTGGGCCAAAATTAAATTAATTTGGTAGAAATTTAATGCTTAAAATATTATAAGTAAAAACAACTTTAACTTTTTCAGATGTTGTATTAATTTTGTTGTTTTGTTTAAATTTATTGAGATCTCCCTCACACTTGTATTACTAAATAAAAAAGTGCATTTAAGTATATATGAATTTCTCAACAAAAAATAATAAAGGAAATAATAAATGTGCTTTATATATTTATGCTATAATAATTTTAAAATTTTTAACTTAAATGTCACTTAATAATAATATATTTCCTTTAAAAAAAGGTAATGATTATTATTTAAAGATAAATGATTTGTGGGTTTGCTTTAATATAAATTTATATTCTTGATTAATAGTTGTTAATCAAGAATAAAATGTTAATATTTATAAAATTGTAATATTATATTTCACATTATACAGTTTAAAAATAATATTTACACTTCCAAATGGTTTCTGTATTCCAGACATATAATTTTTTTAAATATACATTTATCATTGCTTTTATGTGTGTGTTCTTCTTTATCGGTGTTAAGTAAGTCCTTTTTTTATGTTTTTGAGCAAATTGCAATTTTAGATCGAAATTATCTCTTCAAAACATAAATGTTGTATTATTTACCACACTATATTATTAAGAAAATACATTAAATTAAAAATAAAACATATAAAATGTATGCCATTTTATTTTTTAGCTTTCTCATGTTTATGTTTGATCGCTTGAGTCCGTACAGTTATTACAACAATAAAGAAAAATACAAAGATGATGATGAAGATGAAAAAAGGGATTTTAGTCTTAAGGAAAGTCTTTGGTTCTGTATGACATCTCTCACTCCACAAGGTGAGTAATTAAAAATACTGGTAATTTTCAATAGCTGTTAGATGTTTATAAGCAACATCTGGCTATTTTATTTTATTTAATCTACAACCAACTATAGGTAATAGGCATCTTAGTATTATTTTCAATGGAAATACCAAACATATCAATTCAATTATCGAACTCCCCCTATTGGAATCATGGTGTACTTTATAACATAAAGTATCAATTTAAAGATTTTCGTGCTGATGAAGTCCATCATCAGGATTGTATAATAATCTTCTCATAATTTATTATTTGCAAGGCTTGTATAGTTTGTGGGAAAATATTATTTCAGCTAATAAACTCACACAATTTTTTTCGTTATAAAAACTGGATTGTATGACACGTAGAAATCTATCACTTATTATTTAACTGGCATGAATTAACATCTTAATATATAAAAATTTTGGTGATAAAAAATATTGATAATGACTAAAAAATTAAAGCTTATATAACTAATAAATAAATGAATATTAACTAATAAATAAATGAATATTAACTAATAAATAAACGAATATTAAATTCAAAATTTGAATACTAAAATAATTGTTTTGTCCTTTTACAGTAATTTTCCCATAAAAATTACTGTTTTAGGGATTTTCGGGGTCAAGCTTTAAAAAATTAAATTAGAATTTGCTTTTTTAATAGTTGAAATAGTCTTAAAGAATTATAAAAGTTTTAGCAAATGAAAAATAAATTTGACCTTAGAGATATAGTTTTAAGTCATAAGAAATACAAATAAATATATTGCTTCGATCTAATCTTTGAGATCTCTATTTGTATTTTAAATTAACTATGATTTCTTTTAATGAAACATGTGAGAAATTTTTTATCAACTGTTTATCATTGTAATTGATCCCTTTTAGGTGGAGGTGAAGCTCCTCGTAATTTGTCTGGCAGATTGGTAGCTGCAACATGGTGGTTATTTGGATTCATAATTATTGCTTCATACACTGCTAATTTGGCTGCCTTTCTCACTGTTTCACGTCTTGATTCTCCAATCGAATCTCTGGATGATTTAGCAAAGCAATACAAAATCAAGTACGCACCCCAAGAAAGCACTTCAGCCGCAACCTATTTTGAAAGAATGGCCTACATAGAAGAAAAATTTTACGAGTAAGACTTCCCTTTTCTTTTTTTTTTCAGGGGGAAAGTTATAACACAATAGCATTAAGCAGGCTGGTTTGTTGCAAGATAATTAAAAAAATATATATTTACATTTTTAATGGATAAAATAAAAGAAAGATTTGATATTTAATATTGCTGTTTTGTTCACATGAACGCTATGCACACTACATACAGTCAACTCTTGATATATTGGTAGAAGGACGTACGTGTAGAAAATTTTCTGTTAATAAGAGGCACCTACCTGATCTCAGAAAAGTCTTCTGCCATCCTGTGATCCCTTGTAGAAACGTCACAGTTTGAATGCTCTGGCAAGTTAGTAGTTTCAAAGTAAGAACATTACAGATGGCACCATTACAAATTAGCAGTTTGTTATAACATCTGACTGTTCTGAGCAATGTTATCAATGACAAATTAGCAGCTGAATTGGTATTGCTGTGCTTATGAAACGTCTTATAGCTTTTTTTATTCACATCATAATTTTCATGATTTGATACTGATATTTGTTATTGCATTTATTGCCTTCTGCTCATGAAATTGTGGTGTTAAGGTCTAAATACAATAATCATTTCGCATATTGAAAATTTGTGGATACTACTAATCTTTTATTAATTTTTGTATAGTTATTGTTCAAACCAATGTTTATATTTGAAGGGGAAAGAAGGTAAAAATTGTTGAAGTTTCAATTTTGTGTGTGTTTAAAATAAATGTTATTAATTTTAGGAATTTACTTAAATTGATAAATAAATTAATTTTTCTTTTTTTTTCCGGTGTTTACATTTAAAAAAATTTTTTACCCCCAGAATATGGAAAAATATGTCTTTGGATGATTCTTTGAATGAAACCGAACGAGCCAAACTTGCTGTTTGGGACTATCCAGTTAGCGACAAATACACAAAAATTTGGTGGACAATGAAGGAGACTGGGATGCCCAAGTCATTCGAAGAAGGAATAGAAAAAGTGTTGCAATCAAAAGGTTCTCAGGAAGGATTCGCTTTTATTGGTAAAAAAATTACTACGCATACAAATAGATAATAATAAGCAAATCGAAAACTCATTTTTTTTATTATTGAAAATCAATCAGCATAGTGTTCCAAGTACATGATGACCCAAGCGGGCAGGTCGTTTTAGAGATAACTGCCTTGCATTTGTGTGTTGTATTGAAGAAAATCTGGAAATTCCTATTATAAAACTTTACTATCAATGCGAGACGATTCACACCAATTGTCACAATCGCCAACGAATGTCTTCGTTTCTGAAAACAGTGACAGCAACGGATGCTTCTAGCAGATATGAACCTGGGTCGTTCAGTATTACAGTTATGCATTTTCTCACTAGGCTGAGAGTCAGACAAAAATTCGATAAATTTTTTAGGGAATACTATAATTAAAATTAAAAAACTTATTCAGTATTTATAATTTTCAAAATTCAATTATTTTTAAATATAACGTTTTTGATATAAATTAATGTACACATTAAATTTTGATAATTTAATAAGTATTATTTATTTTAATAATTTAATGCATATTAAATCCTTTATATAATTAATTCATTTATCACTTAATTATGATTTAACTATCATCATTTATATAATTTAATGTAATATCCGCAATATAATTTTAAAAAAATGTATCAAAAAACAATAACATATTTTTACGCATTGTGAAAGGTTGAATAACGGAATAGTTATCATTTTGAATTTCACACTTAAAATCAATAAGTAAGAATAGAAATATAAAAACATTTCATTCAAAAATTCGCACCTAAAGAACCTATGCTTTTATTCGTTTTTTAACCCATAAATAAGTGTAAAAAGCTTTATAATGAGTCTTTGTCCCTCTATTGTTAAGGATGGTTCCCAACATAAAATCGTAAATTTCTTTAAAACAATGAAATTTTTATGAATATATATATATATATATATATGTGTGTGTGTGTGTGTCTGTGTATTGAAATTCTAATTACATAAAATATATAAAAAAAAATAAGTTTTTATATATATATTTCTATTTCAGGGATTAAAACTTCTTGATCAGTTCAACGATTTTAAAAAAGAATTTAATATTTTTAAAAGAATTTTTTATTTAAATGATTATTTTATTTATACTTATATAAATAAAAATTCTACACTATTTTTGCTTATTTATTAAAGTGGATATCTTAGATCAGTGGTTCTTAAAGTCAGGTACCGACCGTCTAGAAGGACGGGGGTCGCGAAAAGAATTTTTGCTGTCATGAAAAAAATTTTAAAAGTTGCCCCTTTTTAACATTTTTGTGATTATTTTCACTCTTAAAGTTAATCTTTTTTATTTGGTGTTATTAATTTTGTTATTTTTCCTTTAAATTTTTTTTACAATGTTAAAAATTTAATAATTACCACATTTCAATAAATTTTAAACGCACCTAAATTCAATTACCTTGATTTCAAACAGTATGCATTGACAATAGGTAAAAGAAATGTTACCTATTTGTACCTGACGGATGAAGTACTAATTTAAACACTTAAAAAGAAATAAAGCGGCAAACTTTTCTCTAAAACTCTTCTGGATAACCGGTCTGTTTATTTGTCTTTTTATTGGAGATAATGCTGCCACTTTACCCCAACTCTAAGTGCACTAAAATAAGTTTCCTTTAAAAATAATAGACAAAAAATCTAATTTCGTTCATTCACAAACATCAGTTTTAAATTTTTATTTTTAACTACCATTTCAACATTTTCTCCAGACGATTCTATATCATTAAAAGATTAGTTTACACTAAACGAAAATACAAAATAATCAAATGTAACTTCTTAGACCTATAAGACAAAATTTATGACTCTTATGGAGAAGTTTAAATGAATAAAGAAGCTTTTAAAGTAGAACAAGATAAAGAATAAAAAAGGGAGTAACTCTCAAAAAAGAACTATAACCATATAGATAAAAATGCAAAGCGTCAGAAGAATCCTAAGAATTTTTAAATAATAACCATTGCATAAAATAAATAAATGTAGTGGATATAAAACAGTGATATCCATTTCAGAGGAAGGTTAGAATGGAGACATTGAATTTAAAAATAAAAGTTAAAATCAGGTGGAAATAAATTTTTTTATGTTAAGTATTTGTATATTTTTCACTAATTTTCGGTGAGGTACATAATATGGAATGAGTTAGTAAATACTTCCTAGACATATCAGTTTTTTTAAAAAAAATTTTTGAACTAAAGATTCTGATGTGTGTTTGTTTACGTATTCTAGAAGTTGCATTGATATTGCATTAATTATTGTAAACGACAAGTTAAAAAAATTTCAACTTTTTTTCAGCGGATTCAACTCAAGTAAAATATGCTGTGATGACAAATTGTGAGCTGATTTCTGTCGGAAGTGAATTTAGCCGTAAACCTTTAGCTTTAGCTGTTCAGCAAGGTTCTCCTTTGAAAGATCAACTATCTAGTGCGTAAGTAATAATAATAGTAATGTAATAATTAATATTAACTGTTAATTTTTATTAGTATTACCAGTGTTATCCGTTAAATATACTCTAAATAATACTTTTCCTATTCCTAGAATACGCTATTCTTAAACTATGTGGAAAGAGCAAGAAAAAGAAGAGCAACAAAAAGGTTTTGAAGTCGAGTTTTGATTTTTTTTTTCCAACGTGCGTACTAAATCCAAAGTAATAAAAAATGACCTTGAGAAGGTTCTTCGAAAGGGAGCATAGAGTTTTTTACAGAACAAAGGCTTTCTCGAAAACGTTGGCACTATACTTTAAAGGGGCCCAAAATGGGCACCCCATATGGAGGAAACAAGATAGCAATACCCATTCCTCACCCCAATCGGAAATCGCTATCTCAATTTAGAAGTAAACCTCAAAGTTATCATCGGTATTGTAAGAGAGTGAAAATGTTATAATTACTCCAAGTCATTCCTGATAATTTTGGCTGAAAGTATAACACATAGGAATTAGTTGAAATATTTTTATCAATCAAAATATAGAAAATTTATCTCCAGGATATCCAGGATTTTAACAAACTGATAATCAATTCATTCGTTAAATTTTTTTATAAGTTATTTATAAGGTCACTCAAAATGGTATTTGTTCTTTAAGTAGATTTCATTCATATAAAAACAGTCTAAGTGGTCAAGCAAAAAAATTACTTTGTACTTGATTAAATTTAAGTGGTTAATTTGACAGAACAATTGCATCAAAAGAAGCGATAATAACTTATTCCAGACCTAACTTGCAAATTGATTCTCTTCAGTAATCTTTATTCTTTTATAAAATAAATGTTTTTCCGCAATGTGGTACAAGAGTTTCCTCGTGTGGTAGAGGAGATACTACATGTTAGTACTCAGTCCATGAAAATCTTCTAATCTTCTGTTAAGTTTTTCAATCTCATTGCCTTTTATAGCTATGAGAAATGCTTTCCTAGGGGTCCTTTTTTTTGGTAACTGGCCAAAATGCGTAGTATACGTGAAAATGGCCAATCATCTGCCCTAACTTAACGAAGCATATTGTCAAAGTATCTACCATTAAGTGAAGCTAATTTACCGATAGAAAGGGATGAACCCATTACCTTTTCTTCTGAAAAGCCAAGAAACATTTATGCCTACCTTATGTATTTGATATATATGTGCACAATTATTTCCTTAATTCAAATTTCTATATAATGTTGTCAAATGTAATAAAAATTATTATATTTCATACAAATTTCATTGAAGGATTTTAAAACTCTTGAATCAAAGAAAATTGGAAGGATTGAAAGAAAAATGGTGGAATAAGAATCCAGCCAAAAAAGAATGTGATGATAGCGAACAACAAAGTGATGGTATAAGCATCGCGAATATAGGTAAATTAAATATTTTTTTAACGTAAAAAATGTTCTTAAACGGTATCTAGAACTTAAAAAACTTTAGAATTTTAAATTTTTTTAACTTTCAAAAGAAAGGTTTACTTATTAAAATCACTTCTGATTAACATATAATTCAGAATTAAAAAATTATTGGCTTTAGGTAGTTATAAGGTTATTAATTTGTTTTAAAATAAAAACAATAATTTGAAGTTCTGCATTTAGCTTTAGCAGTATTACATTTTGACCTTTTTACCTGCTTCTTATATTATTTTGTATGCAAAAATATATTTTACAGATTTAAAAGTAATTGTTTAAATTTTTTTTCTACAACTTTTCAAAAGTTTAACATAAATTGTATCATTATCAAAGTGTCAAGTCATGCTGATAAGGTCATGAAGATCAATTCATAAAGATAAGTTATAGTCTGAAAATAAATTAGCAAATTCTTTTATGAGATTTTTTAAAAAGAAACCAAACAAGATGAGTTGATACCACGCAATGAATTAACCAAAAAAAAAAAAAAAAAAAAAAGTTTTGTAAATTTAAAATTGCTTACTACAATTTTTTAATTGATTTAAACTGACTTTGCTACTACGGATATTTTTAGTTTATATGCTAATTAAAAAGATACATTGCAGTCTCTAAACAAATTAATTAACTGAATGTATACATTTATAACAGGTATATTTGTAATAAACAATAAATATTGCATAACTAAATATTAAATAGCAATTATTTTATTTTTACAGGTGGAGTTTTCATTGTTATTTTCATTGGCGTTGTTCTAGCAGTGCTGACACTTATTGTAGAATATTTTTTGTATGGAAAGAAAAAACGTAATCATACTCGAGTTGTGAGTGTTGATAAATATCCAAATGACAGACATAGAAAGCGCTAAATGAAACTCTATTTCATCTGTTATGATTCGATACATTAAAAAAAATCAATGAAATTTGTATTATGAAAGTTAAATCGTTGAATTTATTCTGTTTTTAACTGAAAAATATTTGTTCAATTCTATTCCCTATTTGCTGCATTTGTATATGGTTTGTACAAGATTTCTGCATTTTATTCTAAGCTGAATGAAAATTTTGTAATTATAGAATACTCATTCAAAGTGACTTATCTAGGAAGTTAAATAAGTGATAACTTTAAAAATTTAACTGTAGATAATTTAAATTCTGAAAAATTACAAAGTTTATAATAACAAAAAAAAAAAAACAAAAAAAAAAAAAAAATTTTTTTTCGTAATGCTCAGAAATAAAAAAGAATCACCATATGATGACTCAATTGTAACTGAAATATTCTTTTTCTGTCAATTTAAAAAAGTGTTTAAAATACTTGATATTATTTTAAATACTTTACGTTAAATTTAAATAATTTTTTTATTAACAAGCTCTAGAATCCAAGGAATAACATATAATTCAGATCATGCTATGGAATATTTTTTGTGTCATGGAATAGAATATGTTGATGATACTAAAATTGGATTAAAAGAGAGATTAATAAAAATATTGTTCAGACTGAAACTGAAAAAAACCCATCTTTTTTGTTTGAAAAATATCAAACAGAAAGAGAAATACTTAAGATAAAAATTTGAAGTACTTCGCACGACGAATTACCAAGATTATATCTTAAGAAATAATTTAGATGAAACTTTGATAAAAAAAAATATCAAATCATAAAACTGAATAATTCTCGTTCTATTTCCTTGATTAAATTTTTGATTTTAGTTTTAAATAATAAAAAAATTACTAAGAATTACAAGGAAAATAATTTTAAAAATTTCTGTTGGATGCAAGACAGTAATAGGATAAATAAGAGTTGTGGTAGATCTTTGTATTTTCAAGTTAAAAAATTGAATTAGAATATCAATTTCACAATGCATTTTTTTCCATTATTAGATTGTGCATTTTTTTCTGAGACGTTTAGCCAGGAAGTTTACTTAAGAAATATTGTAAAAGTATTGAAAAAAAAAAAAGAAGGTTTGAATTGATTTCTTCTTCTTCTTCTTTTTTTAAGTCACTTTCAATCTTCAAGATTAGTTTTCTGCCATCACGTTTTATAATAATAATAATAAAACAGACTAGACATCATGGCGCCATTCAAGTGGCATGAAATGGACACACCTCTAAATGCACCACTGAAAATTGTGCAAGGTAATTTACGCCAATATGGTATCCTGACCTCAAGATTTTAATGTAGTGAATGATTTCTTCCCTAAAACTAATAATTATGTTTCACTTGTTAACACTTCAAATTTTTTGTTCCGATTTCAGGCTTGATTTTTATAATATATTAGATTGTTTTGTTCTTGGCAGTATTAAAAAATTTCTAATACAAATAATCAATCATTTCTATTATAGTCAGCACTCGATTTTAAGAATCTCATGAGTAATGATACTTATGACGAAGTAACATCTGACATAACGCTCTCTATTTTTGAATTAAGTAATCCTCACAGCTGAGAATAAGAATACAAATAATATACCAGAAAGTAAGAATACAGTACCAGTAAGAATAAATAATGTCAGTAATAAGACTACTGTAAGTAAGAATAATGCCAGTAATAAGACAAATACCAGTAAGAGTACAAATGTCCAGTAATAATATTTGGGGCTTAATTTAATTCAATTAAACAAACTAAAAGAGATGAATCTGTTTTTACGAATAATAAACAGTTTCAGAATTTGAGACTCCATTAAATCTCTTTATTAGCTTTTAAAATTTATAAGAAATATCATTCAACAAATAATATAATTTTTATTTCCTAAAGGGACCCAAAAATTTATTAAAATGTTAAGGCTTAGTAAATTTTTTAAACTAAAGTGATATGATTTTGATTATGAATAACTAAGGTATAATGGAAGTAGTCTTGTTGTTTAATTGGGGAAAAAAGCCATAAATTATTAACGTTCTATACGACATACAGTAATATACTATTGTTATTTATCAATGATGACTATTACTAAAATTCGCCAATAATAAGTTAACAAATTTATAGAGATTATTTCTTACTTCTCTAACAATTGTTAAAGATTATAATCCTGTTTTATATTTTCAAACGCATTACTTAATTTTCTTAAATATTAGTTTATTAGATAATTTAATTTGATAATTGTGCGTTTTCTTGACTTGTTTAGAACAACACCTTGTTAACTTTTATAAAATTCATTCATTTACATACATTTAATTAAAGAATCTCATTGCTAATTTTTTTAGTTAATGCACATTTTTAGTTTAACAAAGTAAATAAAAAAGTAAATTGTAACGATTAACTATGTATTCTGCTTAGAAAAATTCATAGAGAGGGTATTTTCTCTTCATAAAAATATTTTTGTAAGTATAATAACTGCTATTTACGAATGAATTATGTTATAAATTACATAATCATGAGTTAAATTCCGTTAAATATTAAATGGCTCTAAGTTCAAGCTGGTGTAAAACGCAGAATTTCTCTAATTTCCTTTTTATATATCAAGTTATACTGTTGAATTTTCTTATAAAATTCAAAATTGCATGAAATTACTTATCATTAAAAGTAAGTTTAACTCTTTAGTACGTTAGCTGTTTACAGTTTTGCAGATTTTGGAAAAATTAGAATTAAAAGAATGTTTTTCATTACTTAACTATTTTAAAAAAACAAATCAACAGTCAGAGAAAATTTTAATAATTAGAAGTGAGAGATAATTTCTAGTGTACTACATATTTGCAAGAAATTATTAAGAATATTATCGATATGTTTATGTTTTTGATAGTTATGCAAAATTGTTAATAGTTGATAATTATGCATTTTATTGCTTACGTGTAGAGTGTTGCATTTTCTGACGGTTTTTTGCAAAAAATAATGGAAAGAATTAAAAAGGTAAAATTCACATTTTGATTGCTGCTTTAGCGCATAAATACTATAATTATTAAAGTATTCAATATACAAAATATATCAATCTTTAATGACAATAAATTTCAATTATTGATAAAAATCTTTTAAACTTCTCTTAGCTTTTGTTAAAAGTGATACATGAAAGAAAGCTGACACTAATTTTATCACACTGTGTTAACATGCTATAATTCCTACAATATTTATATTTTCTTATTTGCCAATTTTGCATATATTTTTGTAAAAACCTTTCTTTTTTCCTTAATATGAGAGAGAGAAAAGACAAATCATATGTTGTTCTTTAAATAACTTTAACGGAGCAACATTGTGATATTTCATTATAATGTTCAGCAATATTGTTGTATTTATACTGTCAAGATTATTCCTTAAAATATGAAAAAGTTACCTCTAAATTTTTACATAAATGAAAAAAAATATGTTTATTTTGTGTTAAGAGTATTTTACATATGCATTAATACGTATTTTTCATGTCTTTCAATTGCTGGTATAAAACTGATTTTGTAAATATTAATATTTTATTTAATTATAATAAAGTAATGGAAAACTGATTATTTTTGTTGTTAATATTTACATTTGTATTTCACTAAGCATTAATCATTAATACAATGAAATTAAAATTCCTTTCTTCCAAATTACATTCTTTGAAAGATATTTTTTACAGAATTGATAAAAATTATGTTCTTAATATTTCAATAAAGAAATATCAACTGTAATATTTATAATTATAATATATTCATATTTATCTAGATTGTTAAAAACTATTTTCGTATTGTAAATGCATTAATTTAGGATAACATTCAAGTATAAGTCTCATTTTAATTTTTTTAACATTGAATTTCAAACTAGGATATAAATTGAAAGTAAAATTTAATACCAGATTGAACTAAATATTTCGTACACCATATTAAAAAAAAGGTAATGAATTTAAATTCGAAGAAAAAATTTGACTTCCTTTTTGAGGTGAATTTTCTGTGCTGAATATTGCCTGTGGTACATCATTAGGATATCTAATGAAATCTTAGATCAAGCAAAGATTAAATACACTCAAATCATTTGTAAGTCTATTGTTGCAACAGAGTATGCAACAATAGACTTACAAATGTCTTTGAATGTATGTCTTTTGAATATATTCCAGTGTTATATGATAATGTATAGGGTAAAATTCATCGTAGATGAAGATTTATTTCTTTTCTGAAGTTTCTTCCAATTGTGTACATATAAGTCTTTTGAAGTATTCTATTTTTCAAGAATTTTTTTTTGCAACTAAACATCATTTATTTTTTAATTGTATAAATTTATTATTTGTTTTAAACAATATATATTAACTATATTTGAGTTATTTCACTAAACGGTTTTAAGGCAGTTGATTTTCAAATTTCGTAGATAGTTGATACTTTAACTTATTTTTCTTCATTTTTAGAAACTATTGAAAAATATTTTAAACTTTTTAAATCTAATGTTACAGAAATAACATGAGATTATTGTTATGATAGAAGTTAAACGAATATTGGTTATAAAATGAAAATTTAAAATGGCATTTTTCCTCTTTAAATTGTAGGGCAGCAGCAATATACTTAACTCATTTTTTAAAAAGAACTATTTCATGTTCTGTAATTTTGTATGATGGCACGTTATGTATTGTGATTCGATTATTGAAATAAATGTACACTGAATTTTTCAACAACACACAGACTTTATTATTCATTGTTAATAGAGTATAGTACACTTCGTTATGTTTGTTAGTACTCTTACTATATTTACAATAAATGCCTTCACAGAAATTTACAAATTTACATCATTCCTTCATAGAAGGTATCCTTCAACCATCTTCTCTAGCACCTTTTATTAAAGGGTTTCCTTTTCTTTCCTTTTTTAAATTATTTTTTAATATGTTATTTTTTCCTTAAACGGGAAACAATTATAAGGCAATGAAAATAAAAATAAAAAATTTTGTGGGGCATTTCTTTTTGTTATTTTCACCACTTTATCAATATTTTTTTGAAATTTTTATTATTTTTTAAACAAGGACAAGGATAACAAGGATAATAATAATACAATAAAAATTAATGTTCAATAATAAACCAATACAGTAATTCAAATTATTAAAGAATGTTAAAAAGAATGCAATAGCCAAAGAAAACAATTGCATACACATATTTGCCTATTTTAATAATTTTCAATAATACTCAAACAAAATCTAAGCAATAAAGAACTATGGTAATTAAAATTATTATAAACATCAAATGAGTGGTAAATCTTAAATAAAAAAAATACCACAAACAAATTCTCAGACACCAGATGAAAGTGCATCTGTAGTACTTATAAACCTCACATTAAATGCGAAATCAAAAAATAATTAAAACTATTTTAAATTATTAAAAGAAAGAAAAAATCCCAAGCTTAAATATCTCAACGTTGCCCATTTAAAAAATTAGTAAAATTATTAATACTTAGTGAAGTAATTACTTAGTTCCTTCACTAAATATCAAATCCCCATAATAACAACTCAATGAAGAACCATAAAAGGATAATGGTAGTACTTAAATCCCAAATCTACATTAATTATCAGATGTAGACATCACTTAATTATATTTACAGTATTCAAGCTCTTATACTTGAATAGTTAATATAAAAAATTACAGTTATAGTTAACACAGATATGCTTATTAAGCGTCAGTATCAATAGTCGACACTTGACAACATATTAACATTTTGTCTACATTAACTTTCTATACATCTATGAATTTACAAATTTCTATCAACTATATATAATTAAAATAAATTTGCAAATTCATACCAAATACTTACAGAATTGAAATACATCCCAACCACCTTATAGATCAATACGATTATGGATCATAATATTAGAATTAAGTATTAAAAAAAAAGATCTGATCAAGATCAATCACATAGCTATGAGCGAAGGAAGGATATAAGAGCCTTTTCAGAAATGGCCTTTACCACTCCCTTAAACATAAATCAATTTATAATAATGATACCACCAAATCCACTTATTATCAATATACATGCAACAATCCAAATCAAAACATAAATAAAATCAATATATACAATTTCAACTATACATATTTAAATTTGCAGTTGCCCGAGTAGAAATTGAATTCCAACAATATTTACACTACATTCGGATTTATTTATTTAACAACATTGTTACAACTATACAATCCAAAAGGGAACGTTATCAATGCAACCAGAATATAAATAAACTTCTTATTAAAAAAATGCTTCGAAGAAAATAATTAGCTGTTAATTTTGGAATTAAATATTAATTGTTTTAAAAACATTTTTGAGGATAACTTTAGCTATTTGTTATCTTAACATTTTTGTTAATATCTATAAAATTAGATTTTTCAAAGGGAATCTCTAATTTTGTGCAAATATATGTCTTCTGGATCATACGACCATTGATCCTATAATTATAAAAATATTAAACAATATATTGATGAAAAAAATTAAACAAATAAAACAAAAATAAATTTCATAACAATTAAATTTTATATAATTTTCTACAGATTAATTACACGCACAAGATTTTAATGTTAAGTCAATTTTTCCTATTTTGTTTTAATCAAAATAAATTATTTTAAAATTTATTAGAATATGTAAGCTTATATCACAAACTACAACAATGGAAGTAATATAATTTGATGGCAGAATAAATCTTAAAAATATAATTACCATCATCAAATAAACTACTTCATTTTAAAAGACATTCAATTATTTTCCTTAAATGCATAGGTTATAACACAGATCTTAACACATATTATTGAAAGCAATTTTACCAGGCTTAAAAAATGTTACCATCTACCAAAAAGATTAAACAAGTAAGATAGACTAATCAACTAACTTTTAAACCAAAAGTTAGACCTTTTTAACATTTGAATTCTGTTTCTAAACATATCTGTACCAGTTTCTTATTTCATACAAAAATGAAAACGTGACTTAGAAATTTTTTTAACTACTTAATAAGTTTCCCTAAAAAATGAAACTAGAAAACTATAGCTTCATACACACCAGATCACAGTTTCAAATAGAACAGCGTCGAAAATCTGAGAAGGCATTTATCAAATTAACGTATTTCTGAAAGTTGAAATTCTATTCTAAAACTCTATTTATGATTTTGTAAAATTCTTTTTATATTGAACAAAATCAATGATCTAATAACTTAAATACCTGCAATAAAATAGTATTTTCAAATTACAGGTTATTTTTTATTATTTAATATTGCTCTAAGTGACTTTATCAAACAAATTCCACTTCACTACATGGAATAACAATAAGATGGTATAACATATTTCGAATTTTTTTATATATTCATATTTCAAATGAGCTCTAAATTTTATATTCCGTTGTTATTAGTGATTCTGATAATTTGTAATTTAATTAATGTTAACAAAAATAAATGATAGCTACCTTTGTTTTATTAAAGACAAATATGTAGCAGAAAACAGTAAATCAAATCAGAAAGGAACAAATACTCTTTAGAATTAAATGAATAATATGATAAAAAAATATAACCTTTATAGTTTTATATTTAAAAAAACAACAACACATCAAAAGCAAAAGTTTCCTAACATTTACTAACTACAACTTAGACTCCAACTATGTACAATGGAAAGCAACGAGTAAGACGTAGCATATATAATATAATTTGAAATAACTACTATATACAGAATCATAAATGACCATCTGAATAATCTTCGGAGATGGTCATTTTTATTTTGGGTGAAGCTGAATCAAATGCTCAACGCAGTTTGAGTTTATGTATGTATATTCCATCTCCTCCCATACTCCCTTTATGTACATGTTTCTTAAAATCTGTAATAGAAAATAAACCACATTAATAATATTAATAATCATGTTGCTATTATTGTTTATCAAATCCTTAAAATAAAACATAAAATATATTAAAATTACTAGTATAAATTTGCGTTCAGATTTGAATGCATTCATTCGTGAACATTGTTTCAGAGCATTTCAGTATAACCGTGGAAAAATCCCTTTTATATCCCGTTACCAGTAATCCCCCAGTTATGTTTCGGAAGGTTGTAAATCCTTTGATGTACAAACAATAACCGACTCTATCTGGAGCGGAGATTTTCTTTTCTCGAAAGTTCGTGTATAAATAAAACATTTGACAACCGAAGTGAAAATGAGCAGCTACAATTTTTTGTATCAGAATGACGACTACTGATGAATTAAGAGATGGTTTGAAATTACACTTGAAGTAGCGTCAGCAATTGAAGCATTCGTCCAAATATCTGTCTGCCCTCGGGCTTTGCAGTTTGTACGTGAACGATATAACCCCTTATTTCCCTTTACCAGCTAGACCCAAATTGAATTTCGGAAGGTCGTAATTTTTTGACTCACAATCCAAAATCAACTCTTATCTGAAGCAGAGATTTTCTTTCTTCGAGTTTTGTGTTTTTTATCCATACTGAAACAAAACCACATGGAAAGTTTTCACAAAAGTCGCACCCACACTCAATTTTGAACGGGGCTTGCTAAGTGAAACAAAAATTGCAATATCATTTTGGTGTAAAGCCCTACAACCTATATTATACACATAATTTATATATCATCTGTTTGTTGTTTTTTTATTTAGAAACCTTATTTATTAAAATTGGAAATTTAGAAAAATGCTTGCATTGTTTTTAATTTTTGTTGTATCTGTTTTTACAGGAAAGACGCATTTTCACACATTAATAACGTACTAATTTACATTTGTAAAAGGGCGGATTTTGAAAAAAAAATTTCCGTTGGATTGTAGTAGCTTATGGAACTTTTATCATGGTGTATTGTTTAAGGAAAGGCCATTGTTTAAGCTGTTTAATAGGCAAAAATCACTGTCCGTATGCTTTATTTTCTATGAAATTATGCAGATGTTTATAATACTATAGGCACATAAAATAATATTTTATATTTGGAAATATATATAAATTTTATTTCATCTTAGTATTTTTGTAGCTCTTTCACTGAGGACTTTTCAATTTGCAATAAGGTCAGTTATTATTTTGTTTATGTAATAATAAATATAATGTAATTTAAGTTTTGGGAAATCATATAGTGCAATATGGAATATTCTGAAGGGCCTTTTAGAAATAGATAAGGGATTATTGCACTCTCCTGGATTATTTGCTCATTTCAATAAACTAAACATTAAAATGTGTAAAACCTTATAATTTTAATGAGTTTATAAGCTAAAAAATAATTTATTTAAAATTCTCTTAGTCAAAAAATTTATTAAAATTAAAAAGAAGAGTTAATTATTTATTAAAATTAAAAGAAGAGTTAAGAAGAAGAAGCCAAATGTTTATTGGAGGAAAAGTTTAAACAAATAATGCTTCATAAAAAAGGCTATTTTACCAAAATTAAGTTAAGAATATTTTTTTTAGAAAAATCATAAGTTAAGTTGCAATTTCATAATAGATCTGTAAATATCAGACAACAATAATAATCTTAAAAGCAACAAAATTTTGTAATAATAATAAATAATAGTTATAATAAATTTGAAAAATAATAAATTAATATATTAGAAATAATAAATTATGTATTAATAAATTAGAAAAATAAAAATAATTAATTTTATGATTTTAACAATCAGCTTTAATTAAAGACTTAATAATATATATTTTTTAATAATTGACTATCCATTAATTTTTTTATTTTTTTTCGTCGTGCGAACTATGACGTTCGTATGACGAACTTTTACTATTGAATTGCTTATTCTTAAATTATAAAAAGAATTTTTATATGTGAATCTGACAATCAACTAAGTATAATATTAGATAAAATAGAAATATACTTGTAAGCTTACTTATCAATACTGTCGATGAATTTGATTCAATTACTTCCTCTGAAAGCGTAAGAAAAGTCCTGGGTCGCTCTCGAATTGACCAGCTCCTCCAGCTCCAAATTGTTCGAGGTTGAAGTCGGGGGCGCCTGCTCCAAAATTGGATACACCCCCCACAGCGCCGCCCCCATCGGCAAGCCCCTCAAAGGCTCCACTGTCAAACCCAGCAGTATCCTCACCACCAAAATTGCCACCCCCGAAGGAGGAGGCATCGAACTCGTCGAAGCCATCAAAATTTTGAGCAAGGGCCACCTCCAAAAAGAGAATCGAAACGAATGCAACCTGGAAGACATAATAATGTGTCTAAAAAAATCTCATATATAATATATAATATCTCATATATAATACTATATCCTCATATCATGTATCTCATATATAATACTATATCCTCATATCATGTATCTCATATATAATACTATATCATCATATCATGTATCTCATATATAATATATAAGAATCATATGTAAATCTTTAATCATATTGTTGCCTCAAGGATAAATAGCTCTACGTGCATAGCGGAAGTCAGCGCCCAATAATATAAACATCCTGTCTGCGTGGGCTTGAGCTGACTGGAGGGAGAAAGAAATGTAACACAGCCAGTGTGTGCGTTCGGTTTTCAAATAAAAGAGACGTATTTTTTACCGTCCACTTTTTAGTGCTATGTGTTTGCATGCTAATTGAATGTACAAGTCTCCAAAAAAAAGTATGTACAATTTTTTTATTGATATTGTCAATGGTTTTATATCAGCTTGAAATCCGAGAGCATGTTTTATAACAAATTTTTCCTAATTTGAGATAAATCTTCTAAAAGATAACACAAAACAGTATATTAAGTCATTTTTCAAAGAAAAAAAGTTTTGGGCATATCTAATATAAAGGGCTTCGGTAGTAAAATGAACTTCATTTTTGAACATAACATTATGTTGTGAGCAAATAACGTTGTTATTTCTTGTTGAAAACAAAAATGTTTTAGTATGCAATTTTGAGAGTATAATTAACTGATCAAGACTCACTGTCCATTGTAAATGACACTGAAAAATATATAGTTTTTTCCGCTTAAAAAATAAGTGCAAACAGTAAAAATTCAACTTATTTTTTATAATTAAACATTTTTTTTTTTTATTTTTGCGCCGAAAACACTACGTTAAATTATAAAAAGAAACTCAATCAAAACTTTAAATTGTTGTTCTCGCTACCATTTTCAAATGCTAGTAAAATAAATATCCCGACAAAAAATTTGAAATTTTGCTGCATAGATGACAGTGCTGGACTGTCCAAAATATCAAACTGCATTTAAGATTGCACATCAGTTATTTCGTGAAACAAATTAAAACTGTTGGCATTCTCTTATTGGCCATCATTTTCAAACGTTTGTAGAATAAGGATTCCGCCAAAAAAGTTGAAGTTTTGCTGCATAGATATCAGTGCCGGACTATTCAATAGAATAGACTGCAGGAATTTTAAGATCTAAAACTAACATTTCTTTTTCTACGTGCAAAATAAAAATGTTGAATAGAACGGACATTGGGTCTCAAGAAAATATGAAATATTCTCTAGATTTCTCTATAGCTAAATAACTGTATTATATTTCAAAAGTATATTGATATAAAAAAGAGAATGAGAACTTGCTTCGATAGTAATCGTTTTCGCTTGTTGACTACTCTACATTTGTAGAAAGCAGCATGATTGGAAAGCACTTGCTGAATCTCTCGTCGGTCACTTGTTTTAAAAAGAAGATACTATAGAACAGCCGATAACTGAACAGAGATACTGTAGAATAGCCGATAACTCCCATAGCTTAAGTTGGAATGTAATTCCAAACATGATACGATACTTAACGGAACTAATTAGAAGTAGAATGAAATTCTTTTAATATGGCTATCAATACTAATAAACATATTTAAAATTCTTATAACAAAAAAAATTACTATTTCATAATCAAAGAACTGTTAAATTCTATAATAATACAAAATTATTTTTAATCCAATAGAAACAACGACGTTGTTATAGTTCGACCACCGATTGCATGGAAAATTGCCAAGTGACCAAGTCGGACAGATTCAAACATAGAATAAGGGTTTGGTTTGTTGCTCTGCGGTCATCTTGTACACACGAGGACTAAACAGACCTACAGTTTAAAGGGGATTCTGAACCACTCACAAACATACATGCCACTACCAGGATTCGAACCTGGAGCCTGTGGTTCCAAAGGCCAGAGCGCTAGCCAATTGGCCATCAGGCCGCCCATAGAATAGGGGAGAAAGGCATAGAGAGAAGGGTTTTTAATTACGATAAAAATCCTTTTAATTTTTATTAATTAAAATTATAAATTACATAATCGTATATATGACTTTCACAAAAAAATATATAAAAATTCCACAATATTTATTAAATATTTTTCTTTCAGAATTACTTTGTGCTGCGAATATCTGACTAGCATCCTTTACAAATAATTGATTCGTTCGTTTCCGCCTTTAAATTGGATGTATACCTTTCTACAGAATTGGCGGTCGAATTAAACTAGCAATTTGGGAATATCTTTATTAGAAAAGATATTAAAACATCCATATTAGTGCAGAGAGAAAAAGTTCCCCATTCTTTTAAGAAAATTTGTACGGAGAATTATCATCCCGTTAAATTCTCCAAATGTTTTTTAGGTTTTCGCCTTACAATATTACAAAAACTACAAAATCACAAAGCCTAAAAACATACTGATCTCTCCTGCGTAAGAAATTAAAAACAAGTCTTCTGTTAGTTTGAAGTCATAAATTCTAAGAAAAAAATTCTGATGTTGTTTACCCAACATTTTTATCTTTTGTCTACATTTTCAATAAATCAAGTGCGTGCTTCTTTAAAGCAGTAAACGACCTCAACAACATCCCATATGGGGCCCCTTTAGTCTGGCCCTGAATTTGGGCCTCTTTGGAAGACAACCGAATCCTTGTAGATAAACATCTCTTCGTTGATGAACTTTCTTTATTTCCCTCGTTTTAAAACATTAACCATGTGTTTATAACCTAAACATCAATTTAGATCTTCTCATCAGACTTTAAAAGTGAGTATATGGTCAACTTCAGTTTACTTTTTAGACAACAATGATAAAAAATATAATATCATTATGAAGAAGAAAAGATCATCATAACATAATGTCAAACAAAACTCCAATGCATTCTTAAAATATATTAATAATACTGATAGCTGTAACTGAAATTAAACGGTTTGCTTAATTAGTAATATTTATTAGTTAATATTTTCTTTGAAATGTTTTGAACCGAAAAACTCATATTAAGTAAAAAGATTAATTATAGAAATTTAGATTAAGATCTCATTCGAAAATTTACTTAAGATTTTGTAACACATGTAATTAATAATAATGAAATTTTTGAAGTATATAACAAAGGTTAAAATCATAAAAACTATGGAAAATTCTTTTCAAAAATTGTATTTATTTATAATAAATGTTCTCAGTACATTTGAAATTTTTCACATACAGTTTCTTTAAAATTTCTAGTACCGAAATTTAAACAATAGTAAGCTTTTGTTACAATTCAATATTTCGTTCAATTACAACTTTTTTTCTATTTACATTTAATTAAACTTAATATAAGCTGCAACAATTTTGAAAATATATTTGGTTAACTAATTAAAAACTCACTAACATGTATACATTACGTTAAAAGAAAAATTCACACTCATTTTTTCTTACTATTTGATTTCCAGATCAATTCCCCGATTATAATTTTTACATATTTTATATCTTACAATGAATTAACAAAGCTCATAAACACTTGAAATACTTTTCCACTGTTAAAAGTTGAAATTCAACATTTACTTTAATAAATGAAGATTAATTTATTTAAATTCTCAATTTAATTTGACGCTTAAGGGCAAAAATAATATGTCAATAAAGAGGCCTTTATGGGTATACGTAGACAATACTACTTATGTAATGGGGAATACTACATATCATATATTCTTTGTACTTTACTATCACATAGAAACAATTGTTTTAAGAAACTTGTTAAAAGTATCATAACAACTTCAAATACATGATAAAGTGAAATCAAATTTTTTAATAATAGTTACAGCATGCAAGGATTAAAATATCATTATGTAAAATACGTTTGTAAGTTATTATTACAGGCACTATGTAGAAAACATTGAACTTACCAAAAACTTCATAATGTAACTGGTTCTTTAAAAGAATAGAAAATCCAAAAGTCACAGGTAGAGCTCGATTGTTGTTATTAAATGAGCAACTAAGACAGTAATGGTGAAGAGGAAGATCGTTGGCCGTATTTATATGGAAGGGGCAGTGGTCGTTTCGAAATTTGGGATGGTTCAAGAAATCTAATGGACAAATCAAATCGCTGGATTTTCACCTAGAGCGATGTGGATCATCGATAACTGGAGCCTCGGGTCTAAGGTAAAGATCTATTAGGTCACTTTCTTCTTTCACTTCCTTAAGAAGTAGAGTCTAAAGTTAGAAGTCACCCGGGGAGAAAGAAGGCTGTGTAGTAAAGACGGAAAGGAAGCTGCTGTAGCAGTAATGATAATGAATGGGGCACTGCTTTGGGGGAGCTCGTCCTAGATTTTTTTTCTCTGCTTTTCCCTCTCGATTGCTTTCTAAACCATTGTTTATTGGAAGCATTTTAGCCCTTGCGTAGGTAGCCATTGTAAAAAACAAGCGTAATCGCACATCTAAGAATTTTAAAAACCTAGAAGTAATGATCGTAATTTTTCTTCGTAAACTAAGGTTATTAAAAGATTATACATTTATTTATAGACCAATTGGTAAATATTTTGGATCTTAAAATGTACCATCTTAGAAGAGAAATAATGGGTTGAATAGAATAAGTAGACAAAAAATAGTTTTACTTCAGGAAGTTTAAGGCAATATATAAAAAAATTTATTCATTGTAACATGCCCTTTTTTCTTTTCACTCATTCTAATATGAAAAAAAAAAAAAAAATTTTTTTTTCATTAAACTCTTTGATAAATGCACTGTTTCAAAATGATATAAATATCTTACTTTAATTTTTATAACTTTCTTCTCATTATTTCGGAAGTAAAGTTACTTGCACCCATTATTAAGTGAAATAGTTTCTGCTTCTTCCGTCTGAGTTGCTTTCAAAATAATTTTTTATTTGGAAGTATTTTAGCCCTAGGCATAAGTTGCCATTGTGAAAACAAACATTATCAAAATAAAATAAGTAGACAAAAATAATTTTACCTCAGTAAGATTAAGAAAACGTATAAAAAATATTCATTGGATGCAATCCAACAACAATTGGATGCAACATTCATTTGCAATGATAATAGTCGTATAACTTCTTTTTCCCCTTTCATTCAGAAATTTTAAAAACTACTCTTTTTCATTAGACTCTGACAAGTGCACTGTTTTAAAATGATATAAATTTCTTATTAACTTTTTTCTCGTTATTTCGAAAGTAAAGTTACATATATACAATGCCAAGTGAAATAATTTATCAATTTGTTTTCCGTTTTCATTTATTTTTTTAATTTATCATTATTTAACTGTTGTTAAACCTTTCTATAATTATACATAATATAAGAATTAAAGGGTTTTTTAAAAAATAAAATTTTCAAAAAAAAATATTTTTATTAATACCTATGAAGCCAAAATTACAAAATGGTAATGTATTACCACGATTTTATGCAAACAAATAACTTCATATTCAATACGAGATTATTCGTAGTTCAAATAATTTTATATTCGATAAAAGAATACTATCAATAATCGTTTTTCTCATTATTTCGAAAATTTAAAGTTACGCATGTACAATATCAAGTGAAGTAATTTATCATTTTGTTTTTATTTTTCATTCATTTTTTAATTTATCATTATTTAACTGCTTTTAAACCTTTCTATAATTATACATAATAATTAAAGAATTAAAGGGTTTTTTGGAGAATTTAAAAGGGTTTTTTATGAGAATTAAAGGGTTTTTTGGAGAATTTAAAAGGGTTTTTTATGAGAATTAAAGGGTTTTTTAAAAAGTAAAATTTTCAAAATAAACTATTTTTATTAATTTATATGAAACCACAATTACAAAATGGTAATTTATGACCACGATTTTATGTAAACAAATAGTTTTATATTTGACAAGAGATAGTTTATATTCAATAAGAGAGTACTGTCAACAATCGTTTTTATTCCATAAATTAAAAGCATTTTCCCTACAGATATGAAAGAAAATTGAATGGTAGAATTTTTAATCTTTTTAACATCCAGTGAGATATCAGTATTTTTAACAATAACAAAATTAACATGCAACAGATTCTCTCGTTGTACCAAAACACCTCAGGCAATTATTTCCTGAAATGTTCTTATAATTAGACTAATTATTAATCGATAATATAGCAAGAGTAAGCTCAAAATAGATAAGTTTCCTACAGCAAGTTGTTCTTTACAAATTTGTCATTATCAACAATTTTTTTATGAGGCTAGTATTCTTACTGAAAGCCGTCGAGACAGCGATTTGTTTTGACTACCACTTTGCAGATAAGTTCAAAATATATGCATCAATTATTCATTCAATAATATTATGTTTCTGATCAATAATATTATGACCAAAGACCGAGGGTTCCCCAATAACTGAAAGTGTCCGCAAACAACTCTTGCGCAATATTTCTCTTTCCCTTGAAATGATCATTCAACCGTTTCGTCGAAAACGTTTTTCCTACCGGTTTGTTCTAAATTGAAAATAAACAAAACTGTCGAAGAGAGTCACGTCTCATTAAATCAGTTGTAAGTATTGAAAGCTTCCTAGTACAAACTCATCGAATGAAAAAAGTTTAACTCAATTGGATGCACGTTAGAAAACTTCCTCATATATTCACATAATGAAAGCGAAAAGAGAAATAACAATTCGTAGTATTTAAAACAAATTATATTTTTCTTTTGGTAGGCATTCAACAGAAACTGATATGAATTCCGGTGACTGTGGATCTAATTCTTAAGCATCAAGTGAAGTCTGTAAAATAGCTAATTACTTTTTGTTACTTTGAATCACTTTTTGTTTTTATTAGAAAAACAAAACAAATAGTTACATGAAAAAAAAAACTATTTGTAAAGTAACTGAAAGAAAATACACAAATAACAGCCTTCTTTACTTTATGTAATTCAATTTTCAAATGAGAGATAACTTTGACTGTTTCAAATAACTTATTTGTAAAAAAGCAATCTATTTTGCATACAAATATGTATCGATAGTATTAAGTATCGTTATTTGTTTCAATATTAGAACACCAGACTACAAAAAAAAAAGGGGGGGGGGTTCTAATAATTGGGAGTTTTTGTGCCTTTATATGTAGTAAACAGTTTGAATGGTTTTGTGCCGATGTAAAAAGTTCGAATGATTTTTGTGTCGTTATATGTTAACAGTTTGAATGGTAGTGTGCCGATGTGAACAGTTCCAATGGGTTTTCCTTTACCAAGTGCAATTTATATTTAAAAACGAGTTTAAAAGGGAAGAAAATAGTGTTTATAATACACCAATACTGTAGTGTTTTTTTTTTCCCCCCATTTTTGTTTTTTTTTTTTTTTTTTTCTTCTTATATTGAATAGATTTCTTAAATTCATCTATTTAGCAGAAAAACAAATTGATAGTACTGTTAATTGATAGGTATCGCTATTTGCTTCAATATTGGAACACCAGACTACAAAAAAGTGGTTTTTGGGGGGGGACCGGGTCGGGGGGGGGAGTTTTTGTGCCGTTATATGTAAACAGTTCGAATGGTTTTGTGCTGATGTGAACAGTTCGAATGATTTTTCTGCTGTTATATGTAAACAGTTCCATTGGTTTTTGTGCCTTTATATGTGAATAGTTCCAATGGGTTTTCCCTTACCAAATGCAATTTACATTTAAAAACGAGTTTAAAAGGGAAGAAAATGGATTATAATACAACAATATTGTAGTGTTGTTGTTTTTTATAATTTTTGCTGGGTTTTTTTCCCCCCTCTTATATTGAACACATTTCTTAAATTCATCTATTTAGCAGGGGAAAAAAAATGGATTCTTTGTCGTGCTCTTTTGCGGTACTTCTTTCTCAAAGGCTGCAAAGGTTAAACAAGATTTATGCAATTGGATTTATTTCTAAATCGATTTACTGTGGCTTTTGCTGATGAGCATTTTTATGCAACAACTCAACTTCTGAATCGAATGCAAAGGATATTCAAATGTAAGAGCAGAAGAGTGATGAATAAGTTCATGCGATTTAACAAGTACTCTGCTCTTCTTTTTTATATGATGATACGTCGCATTAATTTGAAATTCTATGTTAAGTTTATGTTTATTAAATACTTTTAATAAAATATAAACTTAGTTCAAGGTCTCATATGCCGTGGAATAAACGCAACCTAAAACATTCCATTGCAGTCAGGCATGAACATGTTTAAATGGCTGTGAGAGCAATAGGGTGATATATAGCCATGCTTTTGTAGAATAATTAATTTTGAAATGCTCTTCCAAAAAGTAGGGGGACAGGGACTTTAAAACAATGGTCTCAAAACTCCAGGGCGTATGTCAAAGACGTAGACTCACGATTACTTGCAAGTGTAGAATCGTGTATCTACATACTTGTACATTTAATACTATGTGAAGTAGCATTTCCCAATATGACATCAATTGAAACCCAGCACAGAAATAAATTAGAATTATCATTGAATTGCATTACCAAAGAGCAACTAACCAGATTTTTCCTATATTACTAAATAGATGCTTTCACATTGCTCTTGTTCAATTCTAGTTAAAAATTTATGTATATTGTTTTAAATAAACGAATAAATCATTTACTTTTTGACTACACCCTCCCCTCCACACGCATATGCATTTCTATACCTTGCTGGGGCTATACGGCAGAAAAACATCGTTCATAATATTCTGAGGGTACCTTGATAAAGCTATCCTCAGGACATTATAATTCTTTTCCTTTGGATTTACTCATTTCTTTCAGGATTTTACGAATTTTCTGGACGACATGTTTTAACATTCTGCCATCATGTATTTATTTAAATTTTGGGGGGTTTGTTTGGTATTGAAAAAAAAAACTAGTAATTCACCCTTTTTCATATGTTATTTTCTAACTCTGTACTAACCAAAAATTTTCTGCTAGTATTTAAAAAGCGATAATTTAGATATTTATTTACTTATCTTTGAAATATTTTTTATAAGGTAAAATAAAGAAGAAATTAGTGTCAGTCTGTTCTCTATTCTGTACGAAATTGATGACATTAAAAAGAGGAAAACAAGCAAAACAGTAGGAAGCTTAAAAATGCCCATCGGATAGAATAAAAAGGTTCGCAATGGAATGGGGAGAAAAAATACGAGGGAAACAACACTGCTTCCTCCAAAACTAAATAAGCTTTATAATAACACCAACTTCGAAAAGGAAAAAAAAACGATAATAATAAAAATAACATTAACGAAAAAAAAATCTGGAGCAAGTATACGATGTTCCACTTTGAGAAATACATCCACACTAGATAAAACAACAATAACTCAACAGTTGCTAATTAAACTTCATATTGCAGTTTTTATAGGAGGTATTTTAAGTCAATATACGTCCCCATTACATGCAAGTACATTATAAGAGCAAAGAATCCTGCATTGCACATTTTCTTTATTGTCATTTGTTCATCTGAATATTTATAGTTTATTCTTATAAAAATTAGTCAATGCGAAATTGTTAATTTAGTCAATGCGAAAACAAGCCATTGACTAAATTAACATCATGAAATTATTATTATAAATTTAAACCCGTTAACGGAACCAAAAAGAATTTAGATAATGCAATCGATTCCCAAAAATGTTAAACACTAAAAAAGAAAACATATACTGTTAAATTTATGAATTCGTAAGTTTAAGGACATACTGTGCTTTATTCGTCCCTTAAATTCGATCTCGTGAAATGGATATGAAGAGTCACTTTAGAGTACGGTTGTGGTAGTATTAACGTAACTTATAATTTAACTACGTTAACGGAAGTTAGACGTCAACTTCAGAAGACAAAAGGAAGAATTAACGGTTGATTTTAGAGGTAGTTCTCGATGTCGCCTCGCTGGACTCTGAATTTTTCTTTTTATTTCGCTGAACATTGCGGGCCTCATATCTAACTTACGTATTTCATCTGTTAAATAATTATGTTAAATGCATTTGCTGAATTAGAACTTTTAATTTTCTGCACATAAAAAATTGTGTACAACAACTAATATAGAAAATATAACTAAAAAATTTATCAAATTTCTCCTGGTAGGGGTCCCAATAAATACATTTTATGTTCCAATTCAAAATTACTATCAGATGAATAGTATTCATGTACATAGCCTATTCTATGCATAGCAAAATTAAGGTATGATGAAGTTAGCCATTAATTTATATTAGCGTTAACGGTTAACACCATTAACCAAAATTAACTGTTTTGCCAATCTCTAGAGTTATGCGATGCATAATAGGCATCTCAGGAATGTATAATTATTTGTAATATTTTTAAATTTTGAGTTTTCTTTATCTATATAGATTGACACATAAAGTTTGCATGAAAAATAATAAAAGTCTTCATCTTGGTATTATTCCGCAAATATAACTTTTTAATTGTAAAATTAATGCAACTTTAAATTGAAAGTATTTTCAAGTTGATTAAATATAATTCATTTTAAGTAGGCGTAGTTTTCTTTTATTAGACGAAGGAGAAAACATGAACATTTTTCTTTTTAGAGTTTTTGTTGAAGCTTTAATTCTCTTACTTTACGAGAAGAGTTGTATTTCATTTCCAAAATCACTATCAATATCGTACTTAACATTTCCATTTTTTCAATGGTAAAGTTATCATTAGTAAAACAGGAGAGTATTCAAGTTCCATCAATAATTTAAACATAATATGGCTAATTTGAGAATAATAGAATTGATTAATTGTTTAAGTTAAGAATAGTTTTAAATACAACTTTATAAACTTATCGAGATTCAACATAAAGTTGAAGTAAAACTTGTTTAATGATTGTCAAACAGATTTCATATTAGCTGCATAAAAAAATTCACGTTAAGGAACATTTCCCAACATAAAAATTATAAAGAAAGATTTTTTATTTCATTTTATTTGACAATATTGTGGGAATATATATATCAAATAAAGTATTTCACTAATCTTCGATTTGTTTTACTTTAAAAATAATTACTTGTTGATTTTTTTTTATGTTCCTTAAAATACATTAAAAATTAGATTAGTATTTAACAATGATCATGTTTTTCATTTTGTATTACGATTAAGGGTCAAAGAGGCTTGATGGATAACCTGTTGTGTTCCAAAATTGAGGGCTCATAGTTCGAAATCTTACAAGGGGGCTATATGGGATATTGGCTCAACAAATACATTGGCAGGAAAATCCTTCTAAATTGTGGTTGCAAAATACAGGTACGTTATAGTACGCCGCCCATGATGTATCCTAAATAATACAAAATCTGCTGTTCTAGTGGCTAACGACTTCAGGTCAAAAAGTTTGGCATTTGAATACAATATATTACGATTATTTTGACTCCTTTGCAATACTCAAATGAATTTTTTGTCACATTTTCAATCAAGGGGACCGAGTAAAAATTATCTTTCAACCAGGAAATCAAGAATTTTAACATAAAAAAAAAATTAGGCCGTTAATCACTTCACTGCCTAGTCACTGAACTTAAATTAACTCATTAATCATTTTTGATTAAAAATTCAGCCGAAAAATTACTACGGAAGTAAAGTAAAAAGATTTTAACTTCAGTTTTCCTGTAAAACAAGAGGTATACAGCTCTCCTTTTTATCTTTCTCTTCCATGCGAAAAAATATAAAAACGTTTTCTACTCTCACTTTCCTTTCAGCAAAAGGACAGAACCTTACGGAAATTTTTTTTAAGCAAATACCAAATTGTTTGTTGAGGACATTACTTACAAATCATTTGTTTCAATTATGAATATCAAGCAGAATTTTTTTTTCTCTTTTCAACTAATCAGAAGAGTTTAAAATATAGCTTTTAAGTAAGTAATATAAGTGGAAAATTCCACTTATATTACTTACTTCTTTTCAGGAGTTCAAGTGCTCCACTTAATTAATCTTATATTTTGGGTAATAATACTGAATAATCTTATGCTTTTTGAAAAATTACACCAAAACTATCAGCAACAGGTTTGCTTTACAGCATTAAAAAAGACATTCTTTACAGTCGTCTGTTGTTAAACATAAGATTAATATATAAAATAATAAATCTCAACTAGATATTTCATTCATTCACACTGCTTTTAAAATAGAAATATCAAAGTATGTTTTTTGTTATATATATATATATATATATTATGTATATAAATATGTGTATGTCATCCTTATCATTATCTCTTATTTGTTCCATATTGATGTGGCTCCAAGGATTGATGTTGTTCTTTCGAATTGGTGCTTCTATAAAGTAATTGACAAACAGAATCTCTTGCTTGATTGATTTTAACAGATAATCTACATAAAAATTTTATTTCTTGAAAATTAAATGGAACTTTATTTCAGAAAATGTCTGGATCAGCATTTATTTATTTGGAACAAAGTGTTTATATCTTTTATGCTGCAATTTTTTTACTAAAACAAAAACGTACAAGAGCAAGATTCGTGAGCATTCGCATCAAAATAAAGAAATTATTCTTTGATTATATTAAATTAAATTTTTTTCATTCTTTACAGGAGTGGAACATACTTTATTCTAATCTTTTTTAAACGGTTTTGATTCAAAACCTTTTAATCGTGAATAATGATAAACTTTATCATTCCCATTAATAGAATAAAGACAGATTGTTTTTCTAATTCAATTAATTTTATCAACAACCTAAATGTTGTTCTAATCAGTTTCTTTTTTTGGTGGGGTGAGAGGACTGCAATTTTTTTTATTTATTAAAACCAAAATGTAAGAGCAAGAAGTTCCTTTACATATCTATCTGTCACTTTTCAGAAATGTCGGATTGCTCGCTTGGAAGTCATTGGAAAGTTAAATGAAAGGAAAAGAAAAACACTTTCAAAACATTCTATGCCTTAACGATAGTAGGAAAATAACAATTCATGAGAAAATTGACCAAGGCCTAGTGACATGTCATTCACCTATTGCATTAAAAAAAGCCGGCAGGGCTAAAAGAGGTTACTAACTACGAACTCGGTTTGATTGACTGAAGGCACGCCTAAATGGATAAGAAAGTTGTTTACAAGGCATCACTGGAAAAAAAGAATGAAGTTGAGAACGAAAGCTGAATGAGGAGTTTCCACTCGAACCATTTTGATGATAAGAGGGCAAAAGAAACTGACAGAGATATTGTTTTGAGGAACACATTTCTTAATGGAGCACAGATACATTATTTATAGATTCCTAGAACATTTCATTTTAAATTCTATTAAATGATTTGGAGAAATTAAACAGTAAAGATATTTGCATATTCAGACTGATAAAGTTATCATGCATTTATTAAGTTATCATTAATTATTATTATTATTAATTATTGTCAGTTATTATGCATTAGTTATCATTTAGTTTGCATGTTTGAAAATAATATTAATATATATTTTTTGTTTTAAAATTTAATCTTAAAAACAAATTATAAATAAATATTCGTCAGTTAAACATATTAATATATATATATTGTAAAATTACATATTGTATACATTGCTTTGGTATAAATAACGAAATTTTAAATTCTATCACGACAGAGATCGATTTTTTTTTTTTGTTCATGATTAATGAAGAAAGATTGTTTAACTCTTCTTAGGAGAATGATGCCATCATTAATAAGTATTAAGAAGTTCGCGATATTTTTTATCTAGAAACATATTTATGTAAAATATAAGTATTATTAATCGGTCAAATCATTTATCTGTTAAATAAATAGCAAGCTGACTGAGCTAAAGAACTAAAAAGAAATTCTTTTGGGCATTTTTTAAAAATGTTTAATTCTTTCCAATTCAGAGTAAATTGAAAAAAAATTATTTTATTATTAATGCTCATTATTTGTTTATTAATTTTTTTGCTGTAAAATCATGCGTTCATTTAAAGTTTTCCGCTATCATTTAACATATTATAATAAAATGGTATAATTTCATAAAACTTACAAATCAATCATTATTAAAGGGGAAAGTGGTGTTGAACACTATCTATTAAAGCCCAAAGAATATCTTTGTTTCCAGTAAATAAACTACTGATTTTTTTGACAAAGATAAAAAAATATTTTTCTTTTTCAACAACGCGCAACCCAATGGTGGGTCAAGGCCTTTTGCCAAATTCCGAAACATAAGATGTTCGTTTTCTTTTTTTATGGGGTAGGGTAGTCAGCGCTACGCCTGTACAGTCATACTAGTCTGGGACCTACGGTTTAAAGTGGATTTCGAACCACTACAAACATACATGGCACCAAGAGGTAGAGCGCTAGTCACTCGGTCATCAGCACTCCCCCCCCCCCAAAACATATTAAATGAAGTAAAAAATTTTAAAAATATAGTTAAATTACTTTAATTTTCGTTTGAAACTGTTTATTCCATATACAACAGTAACTCTTTTAAATGACCCCATTAAAAAATAGTTTTCAAAGACCTGCATCAATTTATTTATTACAAAAATGTATAGGGAATTCTTATAGTAAATTTTTCTATCAAAATATAACACTAAGACAATTTACGGAGGAAAAAAGAACCGTTAAAATTAAGCAACCCTAATATACAATTTATTAATGTTCAATGAAGTCACTGCCTATTCAAATAATTGCTTTCCTGCTAAAAATTTTTTTAACTACTTCGAATAGATTTACTAGCAGATAGTGAATGTGTGATAAGGAACACAACAGCCAAGTTCAAGCCAAACAAAAGAAATGACCATGGGCGATTTTCTAGATGCGCGGAAAATCTTATGATTAGCTTTATTTTTAAATCTAGTTACCAGTTAGAATCATAAATATGTAAATATAAATAAAATTGTTATCTTACGACATCCACTTCAATTTTATTCTTATACACAAGAAATTAAAATTATATTTAAAAAAGCCCTCATTTTTAACGTTATATAAAAAAATTTGGAACATTATTTCGTTAATTTCCAGCCTATAATCCACGGATAATAAGTTAAAAACTTCAGAATTTCTACAGGTGAATTATTGACAGTTGCGTATGTATTCTTTTTTAGGAAAAATTTGCAAAAAAAAAAAAAAACTTTTGAAAAACCGTTTGAATGTGAATTAAAAGAACTAATTATTCTTTTATTGTAAGCTTTCATTTTCTTATATTGTTTGAATACTATTTTATTTGTAAAATGATTAATAACTTCATTCACTACAAAAACTGAATAAAAATAAAAAAAATAATAATAAATCACGTTTTTCCCAAGATTTCATTCTATTCCAGAAATTAAGAATGAGCTTAATTTTTTTTACTAATTTTTCGTAGTCAACTGAAATAATACTAAAATGGCATAAGGCTACTCTATAACAGATACAACTAAAAATATGCTGACTTCAGCTATTTATTTAAAGTACTGAAATATTATATAATAGTATGAATAGTTCTTAAATTAAAATGTATTAACTTTTATTTACTAGTCATTAGTAATATATAAGCACCAAATTAAAAAAAAAAAAAAAATGGTATAAATTATGTACCTATGGAAGAGCAATAAAACTTTGTAACCATAATAGGGAAAGAAAAGAAGGCAAGTAGATAAGAATTAGCTATATACTTCCTGCAATTTATTTTTTGCTAATAAGCAAAAATTTTATCAATTTCATTACCAAATTTCAATTTAGCATAATTCTGAATTAAGCAAGATTTCAAGATGCTACAATACGGTAACTAATAAAAATTCAAATTATAGTTAACTGTCATTAAACCACTCTATTTTTTAGAGAAATAAAAAAAAAAAGTTAAAGATATAAAACGCCCTATTATAATATGCAATATGAGAAATATAATTATTGTACTACTAATATCACTCCTCTACTTCTGTTGAGAAAATGTAGCAATTAATTCAGAAATATATCTATACACTAACAGAAACCACATTCCAATTATAAACATTCTACAATCATTGCAATCTATGCATAAGAAAAATGCTAAAATTTAAGATTTTTCTTTCAATTATATATATATTACTTGATTTTCCCCACCCCTTCCCCCTAATGAGCATGCTTACCAACAATTTAAAATTCGAAGGCAATCATTTTTATTTCATCAAATTAAACTAAAGGAAATTCTTTAATATATGCCTTTAAAGTAGATTGTTATAGCTACTATTTCAAAAGTTTAAATTAAAGGACATCATCCATTGAGGCAGCTTTAGAGTGCTCATTCCTCACTGAAGCACTTAAACAAAAACTATAGATATTGAAAAGAAAATCAAGTATGGTATAGACTCCCTTAATATAGTAAACAATAAATGAGAATAATATATATAAAAATGCATTGCTTCATTAATTCAATCAAGAGTGTAAGAACTAAATGAAATAATGTTCATTCATGATCCAATCCGACACATTTAATTCAAAATATTTAATAGTGCTCTTTCAAATATTTCAAAAATTCTAAAAAAAAATATTGAGGACTGCTTTAAAAACTCACATATAAAATAAAATAAAATCTGGAAGTGTTGGAATATCATAAAATAATTAAAATTAAGAAATGCAAGACTTGAACAGAAGAAATATATTTATTTTTAGATATTTGTAACATTTAATCAATATGGTCATTTCACTTTTATTTGAAAAATGGAGATACTTTCATTATCTTTTCAAATTTATTTAAATACTTAAATTGTGTATGAAATGTGCCCACAATAACTTTTATTCAAAAATACAGATTAAAAGAGAATTTAGAATTTGTGTAATTAATAAAAAATATTAATTTTTACATATTAGTTAACACTTTTTTAACAGATTTAACAAACTTCTTTATTTATACGTAAAATTTCACTAATATCAATTTTAAAACAAACTTGAATAGCAACAACAAAAAATTTGCAAAAATAGTGCGGTTATTATCAAGCATTAAGACTTAGTATTTTACATGTTATATTTTAATTACCTTTTGCATATATATATATAAGATAGGCTTCATCTAATTGAATATATATATTCAAAGAAATTAAATTTCATTTGTAATTTACATCATGAATGTTATAAAATATAAATAAGGTATGATAAAAATATCAATTTTTAATATAATATTTTGATTTGCTAATAATCTCAATAAATAAAAAGTAAATTATAAATTAAAATTATTCATTCTTTTCCTAAATACATTTGACTAACATGAGACACATAAAAATTTCATAGTTTGACTGTGAAACGAAAAGGAAATAACACACTAGAAACGACATGCAAACAAAAAAATCAATTTATTACCAATAAGTCATGAAGTTTCAGTAAAGTCATGAAGTTATAAAGTTAATTGTAGTTTTTAGAATTTGACAATTTAGCATACAGGGAGGCATTATGGATGTTGTTAATAGACAAATACTAATAGTACATCTAGACAGAAATTGACACTTGAAACAGACTGCTTAAGTTCAGTGACAAAACTTATCAAGATTCATTAAATCAAATGTCTAATACAGTAATCTCTTTTTAATCCGGCATGTTTGGGACCACAGCCGTGCTGGATGAGCAATTTTGCTGGATTATCGAACGTCCATATAGTTTTAAGGGGGTTATCAATGATAAAGCACTATAAATTAAAATTTAAACAATTAAAACATGTACATATTAAACAAGAAACTCTGTACTGAAACCAAAACTGATAGTTACGATAAACACTGGACGAAAATGCGAGAAGCATTGTGTCACCATCTGGCAGTCAAGGTCAACAAATGCCAGAATCCATACAAAAGCGAAGGTTCGGTAGGTGCTGGATTACAGAATGTGCTGAACTATCAAATGCCAGATTAAAGAGAGATTACTGTACATACCAGAAAAAATTAAAAAAAATTTATAATATTAAAAAACAGTTCATGAACTCTTACGGGACAATGTTTTAATTTTGTCAAATGAAATGGAATGAAGAAACACATTTAATAAATATATAGCATAAGAATCTTTAATACAAGAACAACTTCAAACACGAATTAACAAATATACATGGCAATGAGACAAGAGCATATGCTCATGTAACCAACATCTAATTTCCGACTAGTTTGTTTCGCTTTTTCACTGGCTGCCATTCATGATCCATTGATCTACTAATCAAAATTTAACACATATATATATATTTAATTTGCTTTACAAATCTGTGGCTGCACAATGAAAAAGATATCTAGATCTACTCTTTCTTTCCCAAACAGATGTAATTCTGTGATCAATGTATAATTAATGCATTTTATAATTTTAATATAATATATGGACCATATACTAACCATGTCTATAAGATTAAGGCATGGTGATCAAAATACTTTATATGAAATGTTAACATTACCACCCACTCCTGAGGGAATTGAATGAAAATCGCAAGATCACATCACAAATAACAGCTACCACACTAAGCATTGACAAAAGCCAGCTCTATAAAATGAAACAATAACAACTTATAACACTAGGCAGAACATGAAATAATATTTCAAGGCAAATCACAAGGCGTTTCAACACAGACTCTTGATTTTAAAATCTTCAGCTATGGCATGAAACAAAAAACCTATATACAGCAGCTATAATGAAGAAATGTGCTTTTCAGCAATGGAGAAATATTAGAACCATTTCCTGTGCCAGCACGCGCACTAAAGATCCGTGGAAAATGAATAATAGTACTATGCATCATGTACTAATCCCCACTATTCTTGATTTCATACTGTTTTATATCAATACATTTTAATACAAAACTTCTAAATCTACAAAATAAAGTTTTCATTCTGGCCATTAGTTTTGTTGCAATAGGCAAGACAAGTATACAGCTGTCTTCTCAACTGGGCACACGGATGGAGCATTAAGTTTTTTAATAGTCTAGTATCCTATAATCCAGATGACACTGCTGTACACTATACACAGAAACATTAATGTAGCTCTGCATTTATCAGCTTATTTATTAATATTATTTAGATGACACCAGCTTAATAAGAAAATAAAAAATAAAATTGATATTTGCATTTCAACTTTGGATGTTACTAAGCAGTCAAAACAAATATCAGCTTGTAGCAAAGACATGTATTAAATATAATCATACAATATAAATCATAAGCATGGAACATTTGCATTACCATAAAATAAAGAATCTTTCATGATATAATTATGAAAGCTAATACTCTTTAGAATATTTGACATTTTAAAACATCAAACTGTCAAAATATTGTAAATTCTTGTGCACAGTGATGGTAGATTAGATTGATTTTGGGATTTGGTATGTATGATTTTTGTTTCTGTGCATGTTTAACAAGCTATCATTGGCAACACAATGCTCTTTTCACTCCTGTTAAATTTAATTTATGCCCAGCTAAAAAGGGCTACAATGTAGACTCCAAAATTAGGAGTGTAGAACTGATGCAAACACTAAAAGTCAGCAAATTCCTTGGCACATTTTTCTGTTGATGATATGCGCAGTGCCTCTTCTTCATAGTCATCAAAGTTGCTGGTATCACCTGGTCCTTTGCATTTTGGAATGAAAGGAGCTTCCACCTGAACAAAAGGGAAATAAAATGCACAATATAATTTTCAAAAACTATCTTGATTAATGTAAAATGTTGATTTAAATAGAATGTTATTAGCTTATTAAAAAAGTCTTTTTCCTACATATTTAGGTTAAATATACAACTGAAATTAATATATATATATAAATTATTTTGATTTAAAATTTATTTTATCATATTGAAAGAACAAAATATTCAACTGAGAAATTTTTAAATCTGATATAAGTATTTTAGGTTTTATTACAGATTCACTACATATACCAAATGAATCATTAAAAACTTTTTGGAGCTACTGGTAAAAATTCTTGATATAATGTAATGTTATATTATAAGGCAAAAAAATCTCATTTTGGCAAGAACTGAAATCCTCCTGGAAAAATACTTAGTTTTAAATTATTAAGTAAAGAAAACTGCTCACGACTTCTTAAAATCTTTTAAATATCACATACATCATGTACACGAATGGAAACAGCTTTCTTATGAAACGATATTCGTCTTGGAGATAGAAGCAGTTCTGAAATATTTGTAGGTTATGACTTAAAATTTGCTGTAAGCAACATACAGGAAGTATTATAAAGTTAATCTTAGTTAAAGTTAATCTTTAAACTAATGACATTTCATAATAGTATATTAAGCATATTTATTCCTATACTATGATATTTACAATTTTTCATTAAAATAAAAACAACTAAAAATTTTTGTCAAGAAAAATAAATCAAGAGGATATTGTATACCACCCAGTGTGTAATATACAATGAAGGAATATGTGTAATGAAATGAATTTTGTAATTGCATCAATGTTATGAATATGAAATTACATATATGTCTATAATTAAAATCACCTTTGATTTATTTTTTTCAGGAAAAGACATATGTCACTGTATCCCTCCCCTACTCTTCCCATTACCTACATAATGAAATTTTAATTGATTGTGGTGATGATTGATTATACTCAAGAGCTAAATTTTTACTACAAAATGAGTAAAAATATCTTTAATACAAAGTTAATGCTCTCCAATAAAAAATATGATATGAACAATCTAAAATACTCTGATTAATATATAAAACGCTAGGAATATAAATCAAGATTTATTTGGAATAAGTATGACAGGCAATTTGAAAAGTATGGAATGAGAAAATCCAAACGTCGTGATATTTAAATTTTACTATGTGTGAACATTTAAATTCTCATTAAAGACTATTTTGTTTAGAAACATTAAAGGTTGTTTTAGGCAAATGTAGAATTGTATCATAATCTAAATCTTATTTTCAATACAGAAAATAATAAACCTACATGCAAAACTTCATAAAAATAACTCTAAATACACAGCATTTTATTTTATAGATCAACTATTTAATAAAATTATATACAGTCTGATTTAAAATTAATTTAATCTAGCATATAATTTTATAATTGCATTAAATTTTTTTGTTAGTATTCATTAAACTAAATATAAAATTAGAAATTTTTTTTACACAAAATACCATATAATCAATACACTTCTAGATGACTTATAAGAATAAATAAATATGTGATTACTTTTATACTATTAATGAAGATTGAACAAAATATGGAAAAAACCTCTTTTTAGATAACAATAACATATTTTAACCAAAATACGATATAGGAAATGTGTATTTAATTTCATACTAGCCAATTTTAAAGTTATAAAACAAATATTATTACATTTAACTGATAAAATACAATATTTTACATTTTTTTTAAAGGTTTAGATTTAAAATATTTAAAAATAATTAATGCTCAGAAATTACTATATGTATTTTAATAGATCTCATTGGATAAAACATTAAAAAGAACCTTTTCACTTTTTAAATTACTGCTTTTGTTATAAAGCACTTCTTTATAAGCCTAAATATATTTTGAGAGACTTAGAAAATCCCTTTAACAATTTATTGCATAGATATTACTTTTTTTTTTTACTACTTAGTAAAGACAAGAATGGGATGTACAATATAACTTAATGCTAATTAAATATAATTTCTATTATATTCAAAAGGGAAATTATAAACAAATTTCTGAGGAAAATTTATTCAAGTTGCTGGAATTGTTTCAGAACTACAGATTAAATGGATTATCAACCTGCTTACCCTTCAACTCTTACACAGTTTACAGCAAATAATGAAAATAAGTATTAAACCAGTCATATTTTATCAGGGAAAAAATATAAACCATGTACTGCTGTAATCATGGTCTAAAACTAAGTTTATGCATAAGTATGAAAGGAAATACTTTTTAAGAGTTAAACATTTTTAACTTGTTTCTTAAAAATAGAACCTGAGTTAAACACAGTCTAAAACTGGCCATGCTAAACATTCATTAAAAAATTCTGTAGCTATGTATTACTGAACAAATGAAAATAATAAAGCAATGATAATAATAATAACATAAGCTTAAAATATTTTTAATTTCATCAAGTTTCTCTATTTATACACTTATAAGTACTTTAACTAGCCAAAAAATTTCATAAAATACTTTTAATGATATTAAAATATCCTTTTAAATTATGTGCAGTTAATGTGATAAATTCTATGTTTGCTTTTTTTGTTCAATGGAAAGATATATTAATTAGCACAGTGCTTTTGATATTGTATATTATATTAGTTATTGTATATTTTATTAATTATTACAACTAAACAGTTTCTTTCTACGAAGCAGATTTTAGAGGAAAAAATACATCCAATACTTTAGAAATTTTTTTCAGTCAATCTTTTCTGTTAACCTATTAGAAAAGACTTCTTTCAACGAACACAATTTTTATAAGCAATTCAAATACATAACATAACTAGCAGAAGCATTTTTTAAAACTGCAAATGTTGATCAAACACTAATTCAGATTTACAATATATGCAAAAAGGATTAACGACCATGAATAATTATTTATTATAAATATGTTTACTTCTTTCTTATGTCTTTGATAGATAGGTATGTTGTGTTGTTATACTTATAATCCACATGAATGTAAAATTCTCGACACACTGATTTTAACGCAATTTTAAAGTTTTCACAAATGAAACAGAAACAAATTAAAAGTTAAACAAAATCAATAAAAGTAGATTTCTTTATCTCAGGTTCAAAACAGTCCAAAAAAAATTCATTACTTGCAAAATTATTAGAGCAGCAAAGCTAGTACTTACTCGAAATTGATAGAATATTGGCAATTCAATACTACAACAATTTCACAATCATCTTTCATATTTCAACACTTAGAAATTCTATAAAGGGCTAGAGAAATCCTGAGGACTTAGATAAGATTGTAATATTGAGTTAAATAAATATTTTGTTCTCTTTATAAGTAATCTTTATTCATTTGTATCATTTAATATTGTGATTTGCTGTCATAGTTTTTAGTGGTAAAAAGATACCTATCCGGTATAATTTGCAGCAGGGTATAATCCACAGACTTATAAGTTTGGTATAATTGCTATCTTTATATTTAAAGGTTTCTTTCTTTTTTTAAAAAAAGGAGTTCAATTGTTTGTGTCTGAAAAACGAATCTGACACTGGCATAAATTATTTTGTTTTTAATGCCATTATTTGAAAAGCAACATGTAATTCAATAAAGATGGTGAACATTTCATAAAAAAAAATAAATACTGGATATATTCCACAGAATATCAAGCAAGTAAAGGTAAAATAAATAAAAGCTCCATATGCGAATGTGAAAATAAACTTCAAAAAAATTGACAACCTGTAATCGTTCAATGGAAGGAAGAAAATCATGATTAGGATCACAGTAAATGAATACATGTAAAAAACTTATCTATCATCCTCTAGAACACATGCTTAAGCAGAGCATTTTTAGAAATTGTATTTTTTCTAATGGGGGAAAAAATTAGATTATTGTATGTAAATACCTATAATTTGCACTAAAAATGTCCTAAGGTTTTCCCATGTTTATTATACACAGGAAATTATGGTCATAAAAATGTAGATTTCCACAAAAGAAAATAACCATGATTTTAGAGGACTTTAATGAAATATTTTATAGTTGAGAATAAATAAAATTAATTAAGATTAATCATTGCTAGGATGCTCTAATTTCAATTATATAAAATAAGAATTTTATATTAAGTCACTTAGGACTACAGATAGTTATGAATATAAATCCTTACTAATCAACTAAAAACTGTCTCAAAAGAGTATTTATTTTCAATTAAAATAGTTAAATAACTAAAAAAAATATTCAATAACAAAGAAATTAAAAAAAAAAAAAAAAAAACTTAACCTCAAATAAATTTCTAAAGTTAATGAAGAAATCTTAAAAATAAATAAATAAAAAAGTTATATTATTATTACTAATGTAATAGTTAACACAAATCTTCCATGCTAATAAATAAAATTATAAAAAAGAAAATATAGATAAACATTTATATAATGTATAGTAATAGCATAAAACTATTATTGCTTTAGTTAGCATTAGTTCTGATAAATTAATATATATATTAAAACTACTGCTGGTCATATGACTTCATTTTTAAAATCATGCAGAAAACCAGTTCAAATCATATATATTGTTTCCAACACAATTTTCGTTAAAAAAATTATAGTATCAAAGATTCTTTTTTATTCATGCTCAACATTTTTGTTTTTCTACAATTGAAAAAATACAAATATTACATGTTATTAAAAGTTTCTAAAACAAAACAGAATTAATTTTCCCTACTCAGTATTAAGAAAAATAAGAAAGAAATTTTTTTTAAATAAAAATATACATAAGAATAATTAAAAACCATTTATTAACAAATAAATTTAATTACATTTCTAGATGTTAGAAATAATACAACTTTGGGTTACCAATCCAATTAAAAAAAGCACAAATTTTAAAGAGCTGCATAATATAAAAATTATTGACCTCTTAGCCATAGAAGAACCTATGTTGTTCTAGAAGCCTTGAAATTCATTAGGAAAATGATCAGTTAGAGTTCGTCTGAAAGTGTTTTTGTCTTCAGCATAGTTATCAAACTGGCGAGTATCTCCTTTTGATGTTAGTTTAGGTATTAGAGGGGCTTTCATCTAAACAGCCATGCAAGGAAAAGAAAGGCATGCAAATAATAAAATATGAAAAAAAAAAAGAAAAAAAAATTAAAAAACATAAAAATAATAAAAAGAAACTAAAAGATATACATGCATTAAATAAAAAGAAGGATTAAAAAAAAACCACATACATGTGTAAATGTATATATATTAATATTGCAAAATATCCATATGTTATATATATACAGTACACATACATGTATTATTTAAATAAAGTTACAAAAAAATCAAAAAACAGAATGAATACCATCACCTAAGGAAGAATTGCCATAGAAAAAGAACTGGAGTCAGAAAATAATTAAAAAAGCATAATAATAATAATAATAACTATTGCATTACATTACTCATTTATATATTATGCAGATATGCTTGGAATAAGAATATATTGTGGTACATTTTAAGATCCCACATTAAATAAGAGAAAAAATTATTAATGCAATTAGTTTAGGCTTATATTTTTCATGCTTTCCCAAAATCTTTATCAGAGGTGAGGATTCTGATTCCTCTCTTATATAAAAAAATCCAAATGTTAAGGATGCAATTCATTTGATCCTACATTAATACAACAGGTCGCAAATAAAGTTACTCTAGTAACAGAATGCCAAGTGTTAAGAAACTTTACTCAATACTGAGGCTTATAAAAACTAGCTTGGATCAACAACAAAAGTTCTTTGGGAAGCTATTCTGTTATTAAGAAAAAATAAGTTTTAATGCATTACAAATAATCTTTGTATTTAAAATGCCGATTTTAATTTGTCTATTCTTAAGCTCTTCTATAATAATTTGATGCTGTTAGTTAGGTTACATGTATTTTTGTAATCAAATTTAGAGTACAAGAATATCTTTTAATTTAGTGCAAATGCTACACATTTAAAGTTATAAAAAGTGTTTATGAAAAACCTTTTATAGATATATATGTTCAATAGAAGTCAGTGAATTTATTTCATAAATTCTTTTAAATCCAATAATAAAGACCATATTACATAAAATTACAGAACAGAATTGGGTGAAAGTATAAAAAAATTTGACTCAGGAGATGAGAATTCCTTGGTCAACTCTCGAACTCTGAAGAGGTTTCAGCTAAATTTTGAGCTTAGACTGACAGATATCTTTAAACATGCCTTTTGGGGACTGCAGTAAACAGGCATACCAAACAGACTGGGAACTTTCAATTGAATTCATAAATTTAGACTGTGCCAACTACGAAAGCATCTACTAAAATACTAAGAATATGGATGCAAATTAAAATTAATCAAAAACAAAGTTTCAAATAACCATGAATTTGAATGACAACAAAAAAAAAAATAATAATAATTGCTATGAACTTTCCTTTATATTCAATTAATTTTTAAGAAACATCTAAAATTGACCTTCATGAAAAATGTCAGCAATGTAACATATATATAAATAGAAATATTTTATAGTAAATTTAAAAAACCATCTCTTTGAAACAATTTTTAACACATGCTTATATCTCTATTAAGTTTATTCATATTAAACTTTTTAGAAAGAAAATGAAAAATGGTAAAATTGATGAAAATCTTTAAATAAATTTCACATTTAGAAATGTATAATTAAATAATCCACAAAGTAAACTACTGAATTAATTTAGTAATTAAATTATATGATTAAAATTGAAAAGTTTAAATGACAAAGAAATAAAGAAGCTTATAATGGCAATAAAAAATTGGAATTATAAGTTTAAATAATTCTAACAATTAAAATTAAAATATTTACCATTAATAAAAAAGTTTCAAAAATAATTACATTATCCTATCAAAATAATCCTTATTAACAGTATTTAAAAAGGTTAAAAAACAATATTTAGAAATAAACAAACAGAAAATAATATCTTAAAAATAAACATAAAAACATTTTAATATTTTTCATAAACATTTATAAAAAAAAAAAAAAAAAACTTTGAACTTTCATACAGTTTATTAAATAAGAAAATTAAATATTATAATACAAACTGTAACATAAGAAGAATCATAAATATCACTTGATATTTTGATATTGCATCAAGTGACAAAATTAAAATTTGATCAGACCTTTTTTTATAAATACACAAATGTGCACAAGTATATTTCCATATTAACAAACATGAAATTAGCTAAAACTAGCATTCAAAGATTTAAAAAAAAAAAAAAAAATCTATACAATAATATAATAACAAATGATTAGAGAATTTACTTAAATTTTAAGAAACAAATTACAGCAACCTATTACCAAATATGGGGTATTACTCAATAACAATTAATAGAAAAACTTATTTAAAAGATTTTAATTAATATTACTCTATGAAACTAAGTTCGAAAAATCTTAGAATTTATGAATAAATTAACAAAGAAAAAAAATATAAAAATATAATTTAAGAATACTGTTAAAATTGTCTAGAGCACAGGAAAAAAAAAAAAATGTAATTTTAACTAAATTAATGTATTTGTAACAATGATAAATTTTGTGAAATTGAGTAAGAAAAAAGATTCCAATAAAATAAAATTTTAAAATTGGCTATGCTTAAAACTAGATATGAAAAATAAAAAAAAGTTATCTTATGAGAATTTTTTTCTCTCTTTAAATTATTACTCCAATGACCATATATTTTAGCTAGTAAACCAGCAGACAATCTAATACTTTATAATTTTTAAATATATTTTTTCCCAGCAATTTAAAAGAGCAATATATATATATATATATATATAAATTAAACCAGATATTTTTTTTAAAAATTAAGCATATTGATAATATAACACTCAGTTTTATTAATTGTATAATATTTTACAAATAATGAATAGCAAATTTTAAAAATATTAAGTTAATAATAATTACTATTCATTTCCATTGCAAGGTTTAGACATATGCATAACTATATCATATTATATATATGAAAACTATTAGAAAACAATTTTGCATAGATATTAATTTAATTTGGATCTTAATAAAAACCCTTAAAATATTTCTTTTGAGCAATTAAAATTGAATAGTATTTTAAAAGAAAGAAAGTGATGAAATTTTAGAAGTTTTTCTCATTTTCTAAGTTTAAAAGTTTTTATATATTTTTTTTGCTCAAAAAACTGGTTACATATCAACGAAACATTCAGTACCTTTTGAATCTTGCCAATGGCACCTTAAAAAGCTAATTTATTTCATGGTATTCTTACAGATATAGCTAAATACCTAGCAATTAAGCAATTATTATTAACTAGTATTAAAAAAAAAAAAAAAAATGAAATTTTGGAAGATTTTCTCATTTTCTGATATTCTTCAGATTTTTTGCTTTCTGAAAAAACTGCTTATATAACAATGGAAAATTTATTATTTTTAGAATCTTGCTAATAGCATCTTAATCAGCTAATTGATTTTATGGTAATCTTGTGAATATTTCCAAATTCACGGCAATACAAATTTAATACAACATGAACTCTTTTTGCTACTTCATATAAGGAGTTCTACATTCAACAATTTCAATCAATATTGATTTAAGAAGGTTTTTCCAATTACAAGTTATTTATGAATCAACATATATATATCATTAATTATAATGCAAAACATAATTGATTATTAATAATTTACAAAATTTGTAAACATTTCAGTTCATAATTGGAAACAGTTTGTTGTATAAAAAAATAATAATTATTATTTTTCAACTCAACATGCAAAGTGTATTTGAAGTTGAGTCTTATAATAATCAGTTTAATAATAATTTATTTTTAAGTGACACCATTCATTAAACTGCACATACACTAATTTATAGTTTACCTTCTTTTGAAATATTGTAATCCAATCAGTGGTAGCAAACCATTTGTGATTTTTGATGTCATTGACACCATTTTTCAGATTTCCATATCGTTTAGTCAAATCCACTTGAAGCAAATTTTTCAAAAGATCTTTGAGGTCTGATGTGAAATGGGAAGGGAAACGAACCTATAGTAACAGAAATAAATTTACAAATTTATAATAAAAGATAAAAAAATGTACATTCTTTATAAATTTTTTATTTAAACAGTCAACCAAGAAAAATGACTGAATGGTTACCTTTCCTGAGACGATTTTTTCATAAATCTGTATAGGTTGATCAGCAAAGAAAGGGGGATAGCCAGCTGCCATTTCATATACAAGAACACCAAGAGCCCACCAATCAACAGCTTTATTATATCCCTAAAGATTCAAATATTATAAAAAAGAAAAATATTTATTTACAACTGAGTATAAAATTATGCAAGCATGGTAATTATATAAAGTACTAGAGATTAATAATAAAATAATACTGAAATGTATACAATATAAAAAAAAAAAATACAAATTGAGTTCTTAAAAATTATTTGGAATGGAAAGCAAGCTTACATTAAAATTTGTACATTTCATAAATGATAAAAATTCAACTAATATTATATAATAAGTAATAAATAAAAAAAAGCCTTATTTTTTACTGGTTTGATTACACGACAAACTAGCACAGGTACTTAATTTATATTCAATTACTTATTTCTCTATGTTAGCCGTCTTAATTACAACTAACATTTATCATAAAAAAGAAACAAAAATAATAAATAACATCACATTGGAAGAGGAATGTAATTCAGTATGCATCCTACTTATGTTTTAAAATTAAAAATGCTATCATATTTCATTTTAATAAACAGATAAAATAAGTAAATATCTAATTATTTACTAACTAAAGGAATAACATGTTTTATCTGAAACTTGACCTACTAGTAAAAGGATAAAATAGTTTTGCTGAATAATATTCAGCAATTCAAAATAATATTCAAAACCATGAAATATTACTTATCTTCATTTAAAAATCGTAGGACATTTAACATTTTAATAACCTGTGTGATTGCAGAAATAATTGTAAGCAAAATGCATTAATATAGTTTTTTAAAAAAATGTTTCAGAAAACACAGCCATTGCAGATTTTGTAAGGATCTTGATCTAATAATTATGAAACTTCATTTTACTCTTTTACTTTTCAAAATTTTCTATAAAACAGAGAATAGAATTATGGGTTTTCCTATTACTGCTACTCTTGGGTTATTTTTATTAGCACTTTTAGCAAGAATACTTTTTTAACAGGTGACATTCTTTAATACAATCCATAATATAATCTTGAGATAAATTTTATCTAATTATCTTTTAATAAAAGATATTCATATTAAAATTGTCTTAATCTACAATAAATTTTTCACCTTGCTGAGAATAATCTCAGGAGCAAGATATTCAGGAGTTCCACATAAGGTCCATGTTCTACCTTTTACACGTTTAGCAAAACCAAAATCAGTAACCTGCAATGAAAAAATTTTTGTAGATAAGTTGTCATGACACACAAAAAAAATGTTTTAACCAAATTAAATAATTGACTAGAAATTTTTTTTTCACTTAATTTGCAAATTATGATGAAAATAATCCAACGTAAGTTCAAAAAGTTATTAAGAAACATATTTCCAGAACTTTTTCAGTAAAAAAATAAAATGTAACTACATAAAAATTGATATTATTGGACAAAAATTTAAAACATGGCAACAACAAACTAATATATAAAAAATGCAATAAACTTACTTTTATGTAACCTTGCTGATCTATCAACAAATTTTCAGGTTTCAAATCTCTGTATATCAGATCCAAACTATGTAAATATTCAAATGCAAGAACTATTTGTGCTGCATAAAATCTTGAATGCGGTTCACTACAAATATGCATATGTTTTAAATATTGGTTTTAAAAAAAATTTCCTCCATACACACACAAAAAAAGGAAATTTATATATTTTTACAATTCCAAACTTTAAAAAATTCTCTATTTGCTTCAAAGACAGAATTTTTTTAGAGAAAGTATAAACAAATTTTTGTTACAAACTAATTGAAAACAACTGCAAAATACTTGTATAGATATTATTAAATGGAGGTATTTGAAATAGCTCTGATGAAAAATGAGAAATATCAATTAAAAATTCAAAAAGAAAATTAACATATATACAAATATATATATTTAAAAAAAAGTTTTTGACATGAAAAAACAGATATCTAGAAAACATATAAGTATAACTGCTTAGATATTATATTATATTTCCAACTTAATTCAAAGATATTAATAACAAAATTAAAAAAGCAAACACAAATAAAACTATTCATTTAAATATCACATACTAAATAACAGTAGTATTAATGAGAAATAAATTAGTAAGTTAAATCATGAAAATATATTTTATCAGATAAAAATGTAGTGTGTGAGATTTATTGGACAAATTACAATAGATGGCAATTCGATTGACCTTATAAGGATTGTATGGTTTGGTTGGTCACTCTAAGGTCACTTTTTTGCACACTTTGGGTTAATTAGACCAGGACCTATAATTTAACATGGATTCCGAACCACTAACAAACATCCATGCCACTGCCAGGATTCAAACTTGGTACCAATGGCCAGAGCACTAGCCAATAGGGATTGTATGAGAAATTTAAATCAATAGTCTTGTCATCTGTACAGCAAAAGGAGATGTTTGTGTTATGGTTTGTAAAGTTAAAGTTTGTCCTGAAATTTTAAAGACAGTAGCATTTAAAAATAGTTGTAATTCTTCATAAAATGTTTCAAGAAATCGGCAGTGTGCGATAGTGAAATTGGTAGACTAGAATGACATATGATCAAGTTAAAATTTTCAGAGAAGCACCAGGAAAACATTTTCAAAGAAAGCAAATAATTTGCATTTCAAAAGTGGCAGCTCACAAATTAAAACTTTATATTTATAAAATTCTACTAATGCAAATGTTGCATATAAATGATCATACTATCCAATATGATTTTAGTATAGATATGTTGAACTTTTTAATTAGTGAAAACTTTCTTGGGAATGTAATTTCTAAAACGCTTAGTAATATTTCTACATTTTACTCACCAGTTACAGTGAATCATCACAACTGTAGAAAATGGGGCATTGAATTGTCAAAAAATGCTATCAAACTTGAACATGATTATATAGAAAAGTTAATATGTGGTGCAGTCTACTAAAAAGAGAAGGGATTGGTCTTTTCTTCTTCACATAGGAATTTTATAATGTGTTGATGATTATCTGAAACTTTGCAAAATTGTTGCTGTTTTTTTGAACTTATAATAATAATGAAAAAAAAAAAAAGACTAGCATTTTCAAAAATCATTCACAAGACATTTAAATATAATGTATTATCCAAGTTATATAAATAAATTTTTTTTTTAATAAAATTTACACATTATTTTATTAATGTATGGCTTATTTTTGAATTACTGCATTCTAATTAAGGGTAAAGGATATTTATTGCAAAATAAATAATTAAGTTCTGCAATATTCAATGAACACTTCACAAGAAAAGTAGATTATCAATCATAATTACAAACCAAATTTTCATAATATCAGATAAAAAACAATTCATAATATTTATCTGTGATAAATATTATGAATTAATAAAATAATAATATTAAATAAAATAATCTGCTATAATAATAATAATAATCTAATTAATATAATCTGCTATAATAATAATTAAATAATCTGCTATATTAGGAAAGGAAATTATTCTGCATTATTACTGTAATGTATATTATTATTGTACATTACAAAGAAATTAATGTGCAGCAGAAAATTATGCTACATAGAAAAGCAGTAGAATGCTCATATGAGAATTTTGAATAGAACAGATCCAGTCACTTTACTACTAAAATCGATGAAAGATTATTTTTCAAATGTTAACAATACACATTAGAATAACAATGTTGTCAGACAATGATTCCGAGATTTAATAGAAATAGCTTTAAGTTGTTTAAGGTATAAAAACTGTATTTTAAAAGAGGGTGCTTATAATTTCATGAAACTTAATATCTTTCTCATTTTATATATAGACTATCTCTGCATCCATTTTAATGAAAATCTGAGATGGTGAGGTTGAATGGTATTGTTGACTTCACATGGAATGGATCCTTAAAAAAAAAACCAAGTACATCAACACCACCTGATTTGAATAGAATATAGAAAATCAATCATGGCGAAATATATACCCCATACACAACAAGAATCAATTTTGAGATTTTGATATTTATTAAATTAATGTTACTACTTTTATTCTATAAAAAAATTTGCATTCTTATTAAGTATCCATAGCATTCCTTTTATATTTAGAAGAAAAAAATGAAAACTATTAACTCAATCATGCATTCATAACATCAAAAGATTATATATAAAAGCATATTTTTAAAAGCCCAAATAGATAGTACATTTATAAAAAGAAAAAATAAGATTCAAAGTCAATTCTGCTCCTCTAACATCTTAAAATTTAAATTAGTAACAATTAAACAAAGTTCAAGCGATAATTTAAACATGCATTTCAGAATATTAATACAGGAAGTAGGGGTTAAACTACAGAATATAATGAAAGTAACATGCAATTTTTTTAATTTTAGGTCATGCAGGGAATGAAATGTGATGAGATAAAATTTTAGATAAAATAAACCCTCAGTTACAAATTTATATTTTTTGAATAATTTAAGAAACACGTGGAACTAAAATTTTTGGTAATTTATCATTTAAATACATACTTTCCCAAAGCATTCCTTGAAACAGATATTTTTGACCCATGAATTTAACTTGTCTGCTGAAATAAATACCTCGCCGCCAAAATCCTACAAAACTTCATATAAATTGTCAAAAGAAAAAAGAAACCGTTACCAAATACTTGTAATAAGGTGTAATTTTTTTTATATATATAACTGAGGGTTTGACATTAGACATTCACAAAAAGGAGTAAAATCTACAAGGAGGGAAAAGGTGCATGCGTCCAATCCCATAAATGGCATACACCTTACCTAAACCTTCCACTTTTCCGCAGATGAGAAAACATTTCACCACCTGGCACATACTCTAATACCATATATAAGTTAGAAAAGTCCTGAAAAAAGAAATTATATATTAAGAAGAGCTTCCAAAAACTTTTGAAGAAACAAACTTACGTGAAACGACCCATTCTTCTGAGGTGTGAAAACATTTCACCACCAGGGACATATTCAAGAACCATATACAAATTTGAACTATCCTGCAAATTAAAAATATGATAAAATCTAATCTAATCTACGAGATTATCAACTAATAAAATATAGAACAAGATTATTTATTTCTTATGGAATTTTAATGTTTGTATTTATTTCTGGATTCCAAATTATATATTTTATAATAACTTTCAAAATGCAAAGAAGAAGCAAAAAAAAAAAAAAATGATACTGCATGTGCAAAATTTTTTTCTTAATTACTTTAGTTTAAATACACTGCTCATAATCTACACAGCTTGTTAATTTTTTAAATTTTATTTTCAAAATGGTTTTCCACATATAACCAGTGTTTAAGGATTATAACAAAATTTTTCACACTGCAGATAATATATAGCATAATATATATATATGTTCAGTAGACAGCATACATAAAGCCACTTTTTTTACAATGCCATGCAAAAAGTCCTACCAATATTTCGGAAACTAAAAAATCTCTATGTTAATTATGTGGAAATTTTTTTTTAAAAATTGAGTTTAATAGTTCATGTATACGACACAGTAGCATTAAATTTCATGAACTAATTTTTTTTTTTTGTCACTGTAATATCTATTAAAATAATTCTTTTCTTTCTGTCCACTACATTAACAATTATGTTATGATAATTCATCTTAATGTAAAAATAAACATAAATGTTGAAAAAACGTGCGATCAAATTCACATAAAATTTTATCACAAAAATAAGCACAAAAACAAAAAAAAGCACCACAGACAAAAAAAAAATTTTTACATCACAAAAATAAAATAAAATTTCACACCACAGCTTTTCAAATTTAATTATTTTCTTACCAGGCATCCATCTGAAGGCTTGAAAGAAAATGTAAAACATCCTAATTTAAAAATACATTGAACAATAGAACAATTGAACAATATTCTACGAAAATTCATATATAATAACCTTCAAATGTTGAAAAAAAATCTTAATTTTGAGCTTTTTTCATGTTGAGCTGGAATCGGAATATATTTAATTGGTATTCTTCAAACATTAATGTTATTTTCTTGGTAAGGAACCATTGATAAAATTTTATTAAGTTTCACTGAAGACCACAAAAATATTTGTTGGCATGATAAGATTGATCACAAGTGCCTATGATGCAACTTTTTATTTTGATAAGTTAAAATAAATATTTTAATTTCAAACTATTACTATTCAAAAGATAAATGTTCATATTTTAAAATACGAGATTTAAATAACTCAATTGATAAATTATATACCACAATTTTATTACTCCACAGAAGGGGAAATTTGTTGCCAGCACAGCTGGAAAAACGAATTTATTATCTTAATGCACTATTTTTAAAGTTTTTAAATAATTGAAAAGTTGCAAGTTTGGAAAATCTAAATGGCTGCTTGTTCTTCATCTGATCAGCTTGAAACTTTTGATGATCTTGATAAAACTGCTCATAAATGTCTCCCACAAAGAATTTTATTTTTAAGTTAAAATAAATATTTCAATTTCCAACTATTACTGCTCAAAATTTGAATATTCATACTTTAAAATAAAAGGATTAAGTATTTCATCTGATAAATATATTCTATGACAAAATTTTAAATAACATATTTTTGTCAACTTCTGTTCTACAATTTTATTTCCCACATAGGAAAATTCTTTGGTAAACATATCTGGAAAAGTGAATTTACCATCTTAATGCATAATTTCTTAAGGTTTTAATTAATTCAAAATTTGTAAGTTTGGAAAATCTAAATGACTGATTGTTCTTCCGATAAGCTTGAATCTTTTGGTAAGCTTTTAGGAGGAGATTCACACACATAAAGAGTTTTCTGATTTTAAAAAGTATAGAAAAATTTTAATCCATGTGAATATCAATGCTTAAGATATATGCTATTCCCAGATAAAAAATTTGAACAGCTAAGAAAAATGAAACATCAAAATGAATAAAGTGGCCCCTCATTAAATTGTACATGTCAATATATAGATTCTAATAAAATTTTAATTTTTTTAACAGTGCTAATACAGAATTATAAAAATTGAGAATTTGAAAGTTAAAGTTAGAGAAAAAGTTTAATTAACAAAATTACTAATACAGAATTACTTTTATCTGCTATACACTATTTAATTATTAATATTACCCTTATGTTAACATTATGTTGACCTTTTCACATTTTTTTTTTTTTGCCTATTTGCTCTACTTTGTAGCAAGCTTAGCTTTTTCCCAACGAAAAAATGAACACATTTTCGAAATGCAAGCTATAATATGGCATGAAACATCTAGGGATTACTGCATTCAAAAATGATATATTAAACTGCATTGAAAATGTATTTTAAAACATAATTTGCCTTTACAGAATTAAAAATATCACTATTACAATCTTGAAAAGTAGTTTAAATATGGTTTTTGAAATCCTTTTTAGATAAATGTCTTTTGACACATGGAAAAAAAAAATGATTTAATATAAACATAAAAATAAAGAATATACATAACTACTTAAAACTAAAGTTTGTAGCTTTAACTTATTGCTATTTTATAGTTAAATTGTTAATAATATAATTTAATTCAAATACTAAATATTAATTAAAAATACTATCACATTTTCTTAAATGATATAGGATACTAACTTTTAATAATATATATTCATGTTACAAAAAACTCACTTTAAAATGAAACTCTAATTTCACAAGAAAGGGAAAACTGACTGCTTGCAAAATTTTTTTTTCATTCAAGGTATGTTCAACTTGTTTTAACTTCACTACCTGAAATCAAAGATAAAAAATTTTGTCATTAAATTTTATTTTTGAAAAGTTTTAAATAAGGGCAATGTGAAACTATACCAAAAGGAAACTAAAATAACATATGAAAAAATTATTTATTTTATTATATCAATAGTTGACAAAGATAAATGCTCAAGGAAAGCAGCAAATGAAAAGAAAATTAAAAATAGTACAACCTAATTTGATTTGCAAACAATAACTTCATACAAAATTGTTGCATTATATTTCCTCCACTTTAAATACGATTATTTGTCTTAGAATATTCTTAACCCTCAGTATACCATTGTTCTAGATTTTTATCAGAATATATATATGGATATATTATGATAGAATGCACAAATGTGCAATAGCAGAAATACAAGATTTTAAATTTGGCTTTCAACTTAATATAAAATGAAACAAACAAACAAAAATCACAATAGTAAAAATTTCAAATAAACATGCTGCAAATCAGCTTTTTAAAATGGACAGTCTAATTTTAGAATCATTAAAAAAGATATTTAAAAATCATGATAGTTAAAAATTAGGTTACATAGTTTTAAAATATATCACAACAATGATACAAACTTTTTGCTTATCAAGGATTTTCATTGCATAGTACTCTTTAGCATTTTTGTGTTGCACAAGCATTACACGGCCAAAAGATCCAGTTCCTAAAGTTTTGATACGATCAAAATCTTCTAAAGAGGCTGTATTCTGAAAAAGAAAATTTCAAGATGTAAATAAATGAAGAATATATAAATATTTACAAATGGTACAGCTGAAGAACTGAGAATGTCATAACAAAAAAAACTTGCGTAACTTTTTCATGAAACTTTAAATATTTTTTAATTAGAAAGCTTACTTTTTTTTTCTCCAACTTACCTTTTTTGGAAACTTGGAACATTTAACAATTACGATATATATTTTTTACAAAAAGAAAATGACTTACCTCAATAAGCATGGTAATTTTGGTTGATACATAATTTTCCAACAGGAAACAAAATATCTCTTCAATAAATTTCATTAAAAATATTTTATGAATTTTTAAAGATGTTAAATATTTTCACCTTTAAATAGACATCATACTATATAAATAATATTTAGACATCATGGGAGGGGGGGGGGGCTTATTTCATTTTTCATCTTCTGAATATTAAATAAAAATACTGCTAAGAAACCACATGATAACACCATTAAAAACACAACTTTATATTCTGTACTATTCAATTCCTAAATAAATGTGTATTTATTCATTACACTTTTGCTTGATATTAGATGGCAATAAAATATTTCAGGTAACAGAAGTAGTTAATTCTAAGTTCCATTCAAATAACTGTAATTAATAAATGATAATTTTAATAGAACTTGATGCATATTGGTTAGTGTTTTGAAAAAAGAGAAAACTGTAAATATAAATTTTTCACTTAAGTTTATTAAAGCGTAACAAAATTTATTGAAAAAAGGAGTTCACTGATATCTAGCATTAAACTAATAAAATACATAATGGATCGATTATGACTGTTTCATACTGAATATAAATTGCACATATGAAAAATAATATGAATGAAATTATCATCTGCCATGTTATTGTTACCATAAAATTTTTAATATTTTTATAAACAGTGAGAAGATACACTTACTTTACTGGGATTGTTCCATTTCTCTTCAAATTCTTTCCTTGCTTCTTCAAGAAAAATTTTTACTGTAAAGAAAAGAAAACATGTTTAATGTAGAAAATAACCGAGAACTTCAATAAAAAAATACTTTTTAAAGAAGAAATCATACTTAAAAGGAAAATTGTTTTAAACTAATTAAATTTTTATTATAATTTATAAGTGTTTTCAATAAGATTTATAGCAATTATAAGAACTGTTTTCTACTTCAAAAAATTTACAAACTCAAAACATGGAATTCTTATTTAGTTCTGAATGGCAAGTTGGTATTAACATACATTACAATTAAAAAGCATAATTATAAACTAATTTCTGCTAATAACTTTCATTAAATAAATATTTTTTTTTAATAATATATCACTGGCCTGCTTTAAAAAAAATGATTTTAAATACATGTGACCTTCATAACAAAAAATATTAATTATAATTTTAAACATTTTTACCCATAATTGTGAAATAATTCAGCAATTCCTCTTGGATGGGGTAAATATGAATTTTCATTGTTTCATTCAATAATGGATCATTCTAACAATCCTTTAACATTTTTTGGTAAATAAGTAATAGTAGTACTTAAATAAAGTTTAACACTATAACAAATTATTCAGAATCCTTATTTTAAACAGTATAGATTAACTGCATTTTGTCATTTCAATAAACCCAATACTCAACTTGCTAATCACCACTTACCTTAAAATAAGAAACAAACTCAGTTCAGGTTTTCAATAAATATTTAATTTCCACTAAAAACTCAAACATACACATGAAAAGAAGGGGCAACTTGAATTATATAATATTATGAATTATCCATACAGTTATTAGTTAATTACTTTCAATAATATGCTTATAGGTAACATATTATTGAGAAATAATTTCTTTAAAGTAAATCTCAAAACGCATTTAGAAAAACAATTATTCATGTAATTGTTCATTTGCATCTAATTTTTAGCTGTAAAATAAATACTGAGAAAATGAATTAACAAAAAAACACACAGAGAATCACAGCAGTATGCTAATAACAGGCTTATATATAATGTGAAAATAAAATAACATGCAACTCAATTCTGCTTTAAGTAAAGGAATCAGACAGTATGCTATTTCAGAATTACTTTCATATTAATCTGTTCTTGTTGATGCATTATTTCTAAACAGAATAAAGAATTTTTCATGTTCCATTATTTTTATTAACACATCATCTAATATTCTATTGCATTCTTATGAACTATGAGACAGATGATTAATAACTATGAACTATGATCTTTAAAGGATTTTACTAGTTAACATCCGTATTGCCATCACATACTATAATATTTAAATAAATAATACTTAACATAATATACTTTTTACTATTGATTATACAAAATATTCAAATATTTCAGCAATGCAATAAATTAATAAAGTTCAGTTTCAAAATCTATTGATAACATATTTGGCTTTCTGCACTTTTCAATTACGAATTCTGGAATTTACAAACTATAAATTTTTTTTTATTTCTTTTTTTAAAAGATTTGACTTATTTAATGCAAAATTATTACATAAATAATCATCCAATTGAATCTAAAATCAAACTACAATAAAAAGTTAGTAAGAGCATCAGATGATATTGATTGTATTGCTCTTAATAAAAGCAAAAATTCATAAAGATTATTCTCTTTGCTTGAATTATGCCATTCACAACACATAGTAAGTGAATTATAAAATTAGTTTTTTAAAAGCATGTTATGAAAAAATTGACTGAAATACAACTTTTAATTACTGACTTTTTTTATATAACACATAATTCATAGAACATAAACATTTATAACTAGTTGAGAGAGCATAAATCCACTAGAATTTTATTTTTCAGTTGGTTTCTCATATAATGTATGAAAAAATGTGAAAAAGGATAACATTTTTGTTCGGCAAAATTAAAAACTGTAGCTTCTTACTTTGATATGTTGATAATACTAAATACTATCCTAACAATGCATAACATCATATTACTGGCAATTATATTAGTATGATTTATTAATTAACAAAGTTATTGATGAAAGTAGACACCAAAAGTGTATTTTATGAAAACACTCATTTCACATGTATACAGGAGATTAAAAAATATGGTAATTAATGAAATTGAATTTAAGACTAATTTAATATGCATATAATTTCATAATTTATATTACAAAATTTAAAAATGCAAACTGTCAAAGTATGCATTAGGTTAAAAATTTTAATATTTATAAAATCTTGTAAAATAACAAAAAATACTAGTATATATCAAGGTTTTAGAAAAAAAATAACATGAAGCAATGCACATTTTAAAGTCATTTAACTATTTTGCCCTTTCACAAATGACACCTAAATTAAAAATTATTTGAAAGAGGTTTGGCAAGAACAGTTTCACAGTTATTATAAAAGGAGAAAATTGAACTTGAACATGTGGACTATAGTGAATACTTAATGAAATATCAGCATTTTGAAATTTTATTAAACACAAAATTTTACAAAGAAAGCCCAAAGAAATGTGTAATCTTTCAGCATATAATGATGAAGTGACCTCAAAAGTATAGTTAAATGTATTTTAAAAAAGACTTTAATTGGAAATACATCAGATGGAGGCAAAGCAAATACAAAGCACAATTATTTTTGGTCACGAATTAAATTGTGCAAGTAGCTAATTTCTAAAGCAAGAAGTGATAAAAAGAAAATAATTAAGTATAAAATAAAGTGACTACTAGTAATCACCAGAACTTTTCTCCTCTAAATTACTAAAAAATGATGGAAATAAATATGATTACTAAAAATATAACCCAGTTTTAATAAATTTAAAAACATTAGTTGTAATAAATAATTCCATACATCAAAATAATAAACATTGGACATCTAATCAACACCACAACAAGTTAAAAATATACAGAATAAATGTAAATAAGCCTCTACCTCAATTACTTCTTGTCTTTTCATCATTATGCAAGGAAAATTTAATAATAGAAGAATCACGCAACCCCTAAATTGAATATACTTTCACCATTCCACATAAAACTTACATAAACCAGCCATGGTAACTTTAAAAAAAAAAAATAATAATAATTATCAAAATTAATTTTAAGCTCCCCTTACTGAATTAATTTAAGTCCTCTATTAAGTTCCTATTACATATTCAAATAGCAAGAGTATACATTTTCCCAAATTTTAGTCATAGTCATATGCTTTTGAAGATTTAAGTTTATCCCATTCATACCAGTAATTTTTATAAAATTAGCGAGGATGATTTATTGTAAATTATTTTATGAAGAAATAGCAATGGATTGACAAGTAGATTTAATTATTTTTTTATTTACAACACATTTTAAAACACTGTGTATTTCTTCCTCATAACATGTTCTTTTCACCTGTATTTATTAAAAATATTGCAATAGTTATGGTTGCTGTGGTAAAATATAATTATATTCACATCAAAATGTACACTCTGATTAAGCAATATAAATGTTTATGGAAATAAACTTTTGCTTTTTATATTAAATTTAGTTTTACAATATTTATAGTTAAATTTTAAAAAAAATTGTCCAGTACAAAATAGTAATAAAACAAAAGATAACTGAGGTGATTCAAACTGAATACGAACCAGCATACCTTATTTTATTAAAATAAGATTATTAGAAAAACTACAAAAAATTTCAAATGCCAAAGAACGCTTGACAGTTTGTATGAAAAAATATATATCACTAATTAATCATATAACTGACCATCAGTCTTTAACTATTCAAAATATTTTATTTAATAAAGCATTCTGCTGATTATTTTACATCTAGGATTTTCTGCATTTTACAACCTACAGTAGCAAAAATAAATTAGTTTTTGTTACAAGCACATTATCTAAATTTTATTTTGCATCATAATGAAAATTTTTGTTATTTTATATACAATTAAAATAAATTATAATACAGTTTGTATTTACAATTATAAACATATTCTTGGGATTTCTTCTTCTTTTATGCACAATTACTTCCACACACACACAAAAAAAAAACTGGCAGTGACAAATTCTCTATGTAAAAACTGAATTAAAAAAATTTTACTCTCCTATGTCTTTTAACAGATCTCAAGAATACTAGGCAAAGAAAAGGAAGATTCATAAATTAGCTAAATTTCTATAATTCTAAAATTTGCATTTTAATTAAATTTTTAAGAAATTGAAAGTTATGAAATAGGAGATTAACTCTCTTCACCTTAAAAGTGACTGAATATAAGAAAGGCAAAAACCAAGTACATTTAGCTAGTAACTATACATTTTCATTTCATTTATCACATACTAAAGGATCCGGTAATGCTTGACTATTGCTAAATCTGAACAAATACAATTGAAGCTCTACATTAATTCATTTAATCAATTAATGTGGCATGAAACGAATTGTGTGTGACAATTCATTTTTTTCTATTTCTATATTCTTCTTTCTCAACTTGTTAAACTATTTGGATGGCACATGGGAATCCAATTTTGTAGAAATATATTGCATTCATTAACTTTCATATTCAATGTCTCAGGAGAAAATGCTTTTTTTTTAAAAAAAAACAGCAGTCAAACTGTGAAAAACCCAATTTTCAATTAATAATGTAAAAACATCAGTGCTTATTAGTGGCAGTAATGTACTTATTATTAGAGTTTTACATCGATAAAAATGCAATAAAAAATTTTATGTTTGCATTAATAAATTAAAATTTAAAAACTCTGATTTTTTTCCTCATCAAATTAAATGCAATTTTTCAAAGGTTTTGAAATAAGTTAGTAATTATACATAAATATTTATATCAATAACAAAATAATATTTTCAGACATGATTTTGTTTTTAACTCAAAATTTATATTTAAAACTTTTTCATGGATTGTAAATCATTCATTTCCTTATTATTACAAACACTTCTCAGGTTCTTTTAACAATTAAAAATATTATTTAAATTTAAAAAATGATGAAAATTTTGAATGATGATCTAACATATTTACTATAAGTATTATAATTTTCAAATATCTTTTTAATATTTATTGTGAATGTTTTTTGTTTTTTCTCTTTCAAACATAATCCTTAGAGAGTAAACAAATATTGTTTTGAATTATATATGCTTCAAAAATAGGTATTATAGTATTTAAAATATTTAGCTAAATAATGTATAAAATAACATGTAATACATAATAATAATTGAAATATAAAAAGAATGACTACATTTAATCATCCATTTAAATAAAAATGAATTTTAAAATTGTAGAAAACATTTTATATCACAATTATTCATTGTGACAAAAATCTGTCCCCACCTTCCCGATTTAACTCTATTGAAATAAGGTTAGAAAATAACATACTTAGTTTTCAAGAGGGAAAAAAAAAAAATGTTAAAAAAACTACACTAATTTAAACACATACACGGACAGAATCGCTGGCAAAATAAATTAACTTGGATACATATTATACACTCTTAAAAAAAAAAAAAAAATTAAAAAAACCACCCCACTCCTAAAAAATAATCTAATGAACTTCAAATTTTGAATATATTCAATTCTTTTATTCTCAGTAATCAAATGATTAAATTTCCACAGCCAATGAGTTTTAACTAACATTTTATAAAACAGGCAACAATTTCTGGTTGTTTATCTTTTCTCATTAACAGTATTGCAGTTCCTTGGAAACAAATAATGCCATTACCACATTGTTGAAAACATTATAGAAAACTAGATGACTTAACAAGTGGTTGCATATCACGATTTTTAAAGCTGGCTGATCATAGTATCCTATAGGCAGTCACTTAAACCATATGGATGGTGCTCTGCACAATTGTTGGCAGCAATAATTTCTGCAAGGCTATTTCTGCAACATTAACTGTAACTCATCGGCCGAATTCTTAGTTTTGGAAGGGAAAGAAAAGTGCATGAATGAGAGGCATGATAAATGATTGTGCATCATGCTTAGACTGCCTAAACATCATTGGCTACCATTCAACATGCTACCACCTCTTCCATACCAACCATGATAATCTTATGGTGCTTGGTTGAGGAGAGGTTACTTTCACAGCAACCTTTTAAGTTCATAACATTAACAAAATCGTTTCGAATGGTGGTTGACCATCACTGTGCCAGCAGGTTGGCATCGTGTATTCATCGATGAATCATTCTTCAGTATTACAGTACCATCGGAAAAGTGTGTGGAAATTTCAGTTCCAAAGGATCCAATCAGCCTTTGTTTTACAAAGGCACATTGCCATTACTACTGGTTGGGGTGCTACCTCTACCAGAGTTATTCTGCATACAACTTTTAACAGTTCAACAATATTGTGTTGCTTTCATGAAAGCAATTTCCTAACAAGATAAAGCCAGGCTCCATATCACTTCTATAATTCTGGGCTGCCTCTGTGCAGTTGATATTCTTATTTGGTCAGCAAGCTAAGCAGCCCCTTTGTTAATCGAACATGCAGGATACCAAATTCAGGACCTTAAAATGTTACAAATCTGAAGTAATAATTGAGGGATATCTGCCCGAATACTTTGCAAGATGAGATTAGGAATCTTTATACTTCTTTACATATCCTCTTTCCTCTATACATCGCTGCCTGGGAAGGTTTCAAAAGTACTGATTTGTTAATTCTACAATTGCTAGCCATTGACGGTTCCTGCAACTTCTAATCCCTTATTTGAGTATAGACTTTAATCATATTTAATTTCAATAAAAACATTTTCCTGTCATGGTACTCCCCTCCTCCTCTTTAAAAAAAAAAAAAAAGAGTGTATATTGTAAATAATAATACCCCCATATACGAATTTGCCATTATAATACAATATATATTGTATAAAAAAAATCAAAAATTAGATTTTTTTCAAATAGAAAAGAAAACATGAACAATATATAACTTCGTTTTTTCGAATAACTCTTTGATAATTGTAGAATATTTTAAGTTATAAAAAAGTCTATATAATAAAATTATTAATCTACATTTTAGAAATATAATGCTGTAATTAAAAAAAATATTCAAGATGAAATAGCTTTTAATAAATTTGTATTTAAAAATTAAATTTTGTAATTAAATGTTTTGTAAAAATTTTAACTTTTTTTTTCTCTGGTAGTAAACTAAAATAAAATATTCTATTCCAATTTGGAAAGAGGGAAAAAACTCCTGCAAAGTTATAGTTTGAAATATTTAAAAAAATTCATGTTTGTTATTAAAAATAAAAATTATTTTGTAGCAATGGTAATCAGAAGATTTATAGAAATTTAGTTTCAAACTAATATTTAAAATTAAGAAGAAATTTGAAAGTGAAATTCTGATTGAATATCTAAAACTTTCCAGTGACTAAAAGCATGGAAGTAATGCTCTCTCCCTTGGTTGAAAAATTAGTTGCAGTGTATATCATAAAAAAATCATTAACTTGAGGAAATTAAAGTGTAATGTATGTTTAAACATCATTGCTAGAAGCTATTATTATTGATAAAAAAAACCATGCTATATAGTAAAGTTAGTTTAAACTAGTTGCAAGGGTGGTGGCTGTAAATTTGCTTCTAAAAAAAAGTGGGAGAAAGTGCCAACTTTTTGTACTTGACTTACACTTTGTTTCAGTAGATAATTCTTTCTTGTCTTGAGGCATGTCAAACTGAGTATTGTTGTTCCCTGCTAGAAATGAAATTTGTTATTGAGGAAAATAAATAGTATGAATGCACAAATAACCACCACTGATCTAAATCATTGAAGTAGAAAAAAAAATCTAACTTTAAATTAAAATATATCTGGTGACAACAAAGCACTAAATGAGATAGTACTCTACATTAAGCTATAACAACATTAAAAAATTAATCTATAGTTATAAAAGAAAGAGTAAAATACAGATATGATTTCCATGCTAACAATAATGCATTAAACAAAAATCACAGGGCAGCTAAACAAATATTACTAGTTCCACAATACTCAAAAATCAAAATTTTCTTTACAAAGTAAATAAATACAGAGTGCAGAGAATAGGAATTTTTTTAAGGATAACTTCTCAGATATACCTCACTATAATGCCAAAATTAAATTTTTATCAGCAACACAAAGTAAATTCTCAAATTACTAGTATATATGGAAATCTGTATCTTCATTATACGGTAATATGAATTATTTTGCAACAATTCAGAAAGGTGGAGTAGAAGTAGCAAAATTTTTGGTTTTCAGTTGAACTATTTTAATATTCCATTGAAAGAAATGCTTATTTTTTTCTCACTTTTAGAAGTAAATTTTTAATTATTTTATCCCGTAAATCTAGATAACAAAAGGGTGCACAAAACTCTTATTGCAATGACGAAAAACTTGTTTTGTACAGATGAGCCTAAGTAAGGCTATTTTAAATAATTAACACTTACATGTTAAAATGAATTTAATGCCATGATCCAGCATTCCAGGAAAATTTTGTGAAAACACAATGTTTATGCTTAATTTGGTATTAAAATTTATAGTCCTTTTATCTCTAGACCATCAATCATAATTAAACTAAAAGTAATCAATGAAAAATATTTTCAATTGTTTATATATTTTTTTTAACAGCTGACATTAAAGCTGCAGCAGTACAATAAAATAGTGTTGATAGCAGTTGCTTTTATATTTTATATAATTCATGGTATTCTCAAAAATATCAATGAAATGATAAAAATGCAAATATGATATAAATTGCTTCTTATTTATTAAAGTTGTTCCATTATTACAAAAGCATTGTAATCAGTAATTAATTGAGAAAAAAATTTCATTTTGAAAGGGGGGCCGGGGGCGGGGATAAGGGAAATTTTCTTAGAGGATTTTTACAAAGAATGTTAATATTTTTGTTACAAGAAAAAATTGGGACAAATTTTACACAATTTGCAATATATATCACAGAGTGGCAAAGTAGCCTATAATATTTTAAAACAACAACCTTCCTACATGGATTGTTAAAAAATAGTTTTTTTATTTAACTAGTAATTATTGAGTATTTCAATAACTCAACAATAAAATTTTATTTAATAACATTAATCCTATGTTTAAAAGTTATGATTAATGCAATATCAGTAATATGTAGTAAAGGCATTCTCAAAAGTAATCCTTAAAAAAAAATTGTTTTTGGATGCCCTGAAAAAGAAAATTTAATTAAAAAAAACTAGATGTAAGAATAATTTAAATATTTTTACTAGATTAACAAAGCAAAAATTTAAATTCTAATAGCATGCTACATTTAGAGTGCAAATGCAAAAAGAATTCATGCAAACATAGGAGATCTTCAATACATAAGTACCCAGAAAATCATAATGATTTTTAAAAAAATACAAGAGCGAAAAAAGAAAAAAATTATATTTTTATCTGAAGTACTTCTAAGAGGAAAACAAAGAAAAATGAAATTCCCAAGGATTTGATTAAAAAATAAATAAATAAATAAATATTGCTAAAAAATTTTTTTTTAAAGAAAAATTTTTTTAAAAAATTTTTTTAATAACAAAAAAAAAAAAAAAAAAAAAAAAATCTTTAAATCTTTTCAGATTGATAAAATTGCTATATGTAAGAGTTTTATTTATCACATATTTTTATTGGAAAATAAACTATCTGAAAAAGAGTTTATAAATAAAATTGAATTTTATTTAATCAGCTGTAGCAAAAGATAAATTATTAATAAACATTTGATTGGAATAAATAATGTCAGACAGAGAATTTACATTATATTCTACGTTTTAAAAAAGAAAACAGACAGGAAAATATTTGCAAAACTTTTAAATGGATACACTAATAATTACAAATTATGTTTTATTTTGAATTTGTTTCCTTTCCTTGTAACAAATATTTTGAAAATTTATATCTGAAAAAAAAAAATGTGATTCTAAATTGCATTTATAATTGCAAAATATACATATTTATATAAGTCTATTCTACCATGCAAAAATTGACAAACATAATAATACCTGGAATAAAAGCAATACAGAACATTTCACACATACAAAGATGAAAAGGGAGATAAAAATATAATAGAAAAGAAACTAGGAATTTACATCAATGCACTTTGTATGTCACCAGAAAAAATAATGATTGAAAACCAATTTTATGAATGAAAAACTTATACTCCATGAAAATATTTTTTTCTAACTGATGGCAACTTCAGTTTTTAAATTTCTAACAAATCAAAAATTATTTTCAAAGCTTTTATATTGAGAAAAGAAACTGAACTTAAGTCTGGATTTTTTTTTAATAAAATAACATAATTTTCAATGATTGAAATCATTAAAAAATGTACTTATTAGTGTAGAATAACAACTGTTAGAAGAAATTATAAAGAAAATGAAGAATGCTTTTTCCCCACTTATACATAACTAATATTCTAGTATAATAAATTGATATAAATATATACTTCATTCCCTTGTGTTATATAGTTAAAATCATTAAACTGTGATTAATGAAATGTTAATAAGGAAGATTGTAATGGAAACAAATGAGCATTATATTTAGCTAAACAAACAAAAAAAATTTATCTAGGAAAAACTAACTATAAAAATTTACCTAGAAAAAGTAATAAAAACTTATAAATAGGTCTGAAACTACAGGACTAAATCATATTTTGCAAGAGCGATTTTTTTTAGGAATAGTTTTAATAATTCCTGCTAATAAATAAGAGAATTCTCACAATTCAGAAATAAGAGTTAAGAAACAAATATGCAAAAGCACCTTATCCATAAAGAATTAAGTATTTTTTTAAAAAATCTTTTTACAAAAAGACATGATAATATAAGCCATTTTATATTATCATGTCTGTTTGTGTGTTACACTCTATTTTCTAAAATACAAAATAATTTTTATAATTTTTTTCTGTTTAAAACTTCAATTGTTTTTCAAATTTAGTGTAAAATAATATGCATGTTTTTGCAAAATTGCATTTAATTAACTTACTAATAGCAGCAACTTGAAAAACAATAAAAAAAATAAGAATTTGAGTGTGAACCTTAAAGGAAAATCCCATAAAAAAACCATTAAATTTACATCGATTTTTCTGAAGAAAGTATCTATTGTAATTAAGCAAGTCTTCCCAGAAAGAAACATATTCAAAAACCTTATCCGTGAGTATTCATTAATACACAAAAAATAAGGTATAAATCTAAAAAACTAATAACATAATACAATCTCTGAAAGCAAATTTATAATCATCTGATTTGTAAAAAAGTTGATACGACAGAATTCTATGTTGTCTAACAGGGTAGTACATATACGGAACCATCAGGGCGGACGAATATTGCAACTGTTTCGCATAACTTGTCAAAATATAATTGAAACGAATTTAACTCCACGAAACTAAAAAAAAAATAATAATAATTATTTTCACAGAAACGTTATTTTTCATTGTAACAAACTGTTTTTAAAATCAATCAAAATATTTTCGAACTTAAAAAATAATAATAATAATAAACATTCTATAAAGAATCTTTTTAGAATCGGATCAATTTCAATGTCCTTTTTTACAACTTTATTTAACAAATGCAATCAAAATATTATATTATCTCATTCTAAACAAACTTATTTTTATTTCACTTGAATAATCAAGCATTTCAGATGCTTTGGCTCAAGGACAAGAAGAATAAAAACTGTCGTTTAACAAGATAAGGCAAAAACTTCAAGACCTATTTATTATGAAATACAATGCTTTTCCGAATATTTTAAAGTCAAGACATCGAAAACAAACTTTCGAGACTAAAAGCAGTTTTAACTAGTGCAGTGAAGATTATCTCTGAAATTGTGATTGAAATTTCATACCCAAAATTTGTTTTTCTTCTAAAGTATTATTCTAGATTTCTTCCAATATTTTTGCAATATTCCATAATTTCTGATTTTATTTTAACATAAAATAAAGATGGAATAAATGTTCATTAAATCTTCCAGACTCACAATCGGGTTCAAGAATTTTTTTTTTTTTCATAATTCATTAATAATTTGGTATATATATTGCATTCTAAACAAATAGTAATTTCTTAAGTATATTTCGATGCAGCCCCTGTAAATGGCATGTTTGGATGTAAATTCGGATTTAAATAAAAACTGAACTAAGACAATTTCGAATCAGGCAGATTTGGTTGGTGAATACAGGGTGTTAGAAAAAAAAATGATGGACAAACTTATTTTTTCCACCACACAGAGAATGAATGGCTTAAAATTCAATGTCATAATACACTTTTAATCTTTTGAATGATTAATTTGGAACTGGAAAATTAACATATATAAAGAATCCAATAGTAATCACGAGATAATTTTATTGAATCTTTAATTAGCAATAAATCCGCAATAAGTTACAAAAGACTTTGCTATTGAAGGCATCTAGAAGATAGAAGGCAAACAATTTTTTCAAGACAATTAATTATATTAGCACACTTACCAAGTTTCGAAAAACTTTATCAATATTTTTAATTATTATTTTGTGATATAACAACAAATTACAAAATCGCCATTAACCCTATATTAAGCACTTAAAACAATTATTTTACATAGAAAAAAATCTCAGATCAATTAATTTATAATAATTTTTTCTAATATATATATATATATATATATACATACATACATACATACAAGAATTAACAACGAAAATTATCACCGAAAATTTGGTTTAAAAACGCTGCACACTGCATCGAACTTTAGAATTTAATCAAAATTAAATTTTTTAATATAATAGAGCTTTTTTTTTTTTTTACATTAAACATTTTTCTCACAATTTCAATTTTATCTTTTCCTCTCCTATAAGGAACAAATAAAATGGAAAATATTATTTTAGAAAAGCAATCACATTCAAGAACACCATCAGTAGTTTCCGTTTAATAACTGCAACTTTCACGTCAAGGAAATGGTCAACTCGGAAAATCTTGCAGAAAGTGGAATGTGAGAATTCATCATTACTAATAACTTTTTATGTTAAAAAAAAAATTCCCTTTAACCAATCAATCTAGTGGTATGATAAACGCATATGCTGAATAAAGCAATCTAAAAAACAAAATGTGTTTTAAAAAAAGTTTATTGATTTGCATTTTCAGATATCTGCACGAATCATATAGTATAATTATATAAACTATAAATCATTATAGCACGATTTTTTTTTCCTTCTAAATTCATGTCGCGTTTCATTCGAATTTTCTTTTACACATCAATTAATTACATATAAGACTAAGTTTTTACATATTAATGGCAATTTTAAATAATAATGAAATAGTAGTGCATTTAGAAGTGTGCCCAAATATTTTTAAATAGCACATAAAATTGTACTCATGATAATCGTCTGTTACGCATGCTCATAATAATTTTATATCGGATGCAACGATTATATTTATAGCTATAATTAAAATTATAGTGAAATTCCGTAAATAATAAAATGTTGAACAAATGTACAACAACGAACATATAATTAAAGAAATCCTATCTAAACGAAATATACAGCTGAATATTTTGCATCTCAAAATGATGCCCCTGGATTATTATTTATTTTTTTCCTTAACAAAGTCCCCTTTTCGATCGAATCATCCCCAGCAATGAGGATGGAGCTGAGATTGATGTTGATGCTACCTGCGACTTTGGCAATAAATTTAGCTCTATCTGCGCAATGACGCACGACGACCCGGGCTGGTTACCATGCGAACTAAAGTTCACAGTTTTTCATTGGTTGTATTGCCATGCTGCAAGCCCCTGCCGAAGCTAATCCATTTTTAGGCACACTTGTGCATTTTTATTTTCGTAAATTTAGATTTCGAATTTGGTTTAGGGTAGGAATTTTGATACCCATCTATCTTATTCACTGCAATCTCTACAGCAGCTCAAATCATGGTATCTTCGTTTATTTGGAGAACTACAATACCTGGCATATCTTTGTTATTTAATGAAAAAAAATATATATAAATAAATACTAAATTTAGATGTAGCAGATAAAATGCATCAGCACGAATCTTCATGGATTGAAAATGCATCAGCAAGATTCTTCATAGATGGAAAATGCAAAGAACATATTTCTACATTTTTTAAAAAATTCAAATTGAAAGTTTTTAATAATTTCATAATTAACAATTTCAACAACGTAAGCATTACTTCAATAGAGTGCAATCAATCACTTAATAGGGTTGCAATCTATACTTTACGATATCATTCTTCTTTGACAAAAATTTTCACAATTACAGATTACCAATGTAATTTTTATTTAAATCACAGAAACGTTCTCATCTGATTTATTTCTTGCAAAAATATTTTTTATTAAATGTGGCTGCATGATTAACATTAATAATTCAATTTTTCAAAATTAAAATTTGAACTTTAATTCTAAAAAATGAAGCTAAAAATATTCAAGCTTAAAGCAATTGAAAAATGTTATATAAATGATGAGCAGCTTAAATAAGCGGTAATTGCGGTTTCTATTGAAATTTGCTTAACCACATGTCACATTTTCAGAAAAAAAAGTGCTTAAAATGAATTAGGTCTCTCCTTTCCTTTTCCAACAAAATTTGAAAGAAAGCGTTATTTGGTGCGTAAATATGTGGTTTTTTTACTACTGTCTACAAAATCATATGAACTTTTTGCATAGTTATTTCAAAGGATGAGAAGTAAATATTTTTGTAAAAAATGGATATATTTTTGTAATATGAAAGATGTAATATTTGGAATTATAATGGGTAATTATTGGAACTGTAACGTCAAATTTTCGAAGTATAATTATTCATTATTTCAATTTTAACATAAGCACAATTTACGAAAGCCTTAAACTTTGCAAAGCAAAGATAACAGACATAAGATTTATTTAAAAAGTTGAATCGATTATTTAAAATGCATTTTCGAATTTTTAATCACATTTTTATTTTATTTCTTAGTCGGAATCCTAAATTTTAACAATACCCAAAAAACTACAATACTTCCTCAAAAATCTAAAAAAAGCACAGGTATTGTCTATAATTTGGAGAACAATATATAAATAACTGCAATCCAATGAATTCAAATTAATGATAATCACTTTTCTTAAGGATAAAATTGAATGCAAAGACAATCAAAAGAGTTAAATTTCTAACAAAAAAAAAATATTTAAACAAGGGATTAATTTGAAATATATTTAAAAAGGACAAATAATTAAATAAGACTGTTTTCGTGAAAATAAGGCGAAATTGCTGAAACAAAAGCGCTTTATATATCATCTCATGACGCAGACATACATGAATAAAAATATCCCACACATTTTAAATGTCTAAAAGATTCGTTGTCTGAGATAAGAACAAAGAAAGATTCGCATAAGTACAAGCAGACACCTTTGAGGAAGCCAACTTGGCTAAGTTACTACCAATGTACCAGTGCCTAGTTCATAATTTTGATTAAAATGCTACATGTTAAACGCAAAGTCTTGCACAGTCAAATATGAATGAGTTTAAAAACAAGTGAAGTTAAACCACTGATGTAGGTATGCATAATTAACTAATACACACATGCTTTTTAAGTGCGATAAATTCATTCATTTGAAATTAATACGCGGGGCACAACAATGAAATCTTATCGGTTTATTATAATTCATAACACTACAATCAAAAGAGTTATTTTGGAAGAGCTATGAATACAAATGTATATTTTGAGATAAAATGAATAATGCTAAAAAAATATAAGTTATTAAACTGAACTGTTTGGATGATTTTGTTTTATACAAGAATATAAAGTATTGGAAAGTTATTTAATATACTTTACTCGAGTTTGTCTCTGGGAAACAGATATTGGAAAACGCAATTTTTTTCATCACAATTAATAGTTAATTATTTTCTTATCTAGATAACGTTTAAAATAATCATCGTTTCTTTCTTCAATTTCACTAAAAAAAAATAAATTCTGAAAGCAAAAAGTTTATATTCTATAGAAACACCACATTAAAATTGCACAACCAATTTGTACTATAATTACTTCTTTTTTATTTCGTTCAGAAAATATTTAAAAAATAACGTCAGCATGAAAATACGATTCTTCGCGCTTAGGAGTTTTTAAAATAATTATTATTCTTGAAGCAATAAAAAGACTTGAGTACGTTAAATAATAATAACTCTAGGAACGAAATTCAATCTAGTTTGTAATGAATCAAAATCTTATTTTATATTCAATATTTATGATAATATTTTATTTACGATAATGAATTTTAGTACACGCAACATAATGATTTATTATATTATGAGTTAATGTACATAAAACAAAAAGTTTGTATTAACTAAAAATTACATTACTGAGAAGTCAAATTCTTTTTTCTTTTGCTATAAACAGGCGAAATTAATAGATATCCGTGTAATATTGCGTTCGTGTGGTTCTTTTGGTTTTAATGACTGTTTTAAACAATTTTTAAAATGTTTTTTATCCACTTTATTTTATAAATGCTATTCATTTAATGTCTTAGCTATTTCTAAATATTATCGTTTTTTTTTTTTGTTGTTGTTGTTGTTGTTGCTGTAATATGATTTAAATGAAAATATGCAGAAAAGTAAAACTATTAGTGGTTACGCAAACTATAATTACGGAATTCTATATGAATTATAATTCTGACATTATTTTTATTTATTTTACAAACTTAAAACATATTATAATTACTAAAGCCGAGCTTGATAAATAAATGAACGTAGTGACAATGTGTATAAATGTGAAATATTTTAAAATTAATATTATTAATAATTAAATTATTTTTATAGAAAATACATTAATCAGTTTAACTTAAATTCTTAGATTAAAAAGAAAGAAGTATCTTATCTTCTCCATTGAAATCGTTGAAGTTTAAAAAGAAAGAAAAAAAAATCCTTTCATGTGATTTTTCTACGTGGAACATGTGCAATGCTTTCATTCACAAAACGACATTTGGAGTTTCGACCTTCACAAATTCGATGTGACATGCTTAACACGTCATTTGACGTCAAACAGTTAGGTTCAATTTGAGAACTTGGCTTGGATTCTTTCGGCTTCGTCTATCAACGTAACTAATCTACACAAAATTGTTGAACTTCAGTTTTCTTTTGTTACTTCTTATAAATTACTATAGCGACCTCTTCATAATAATCGACTTGCGCTTCATTTGCATCGTGTTATGCTTGAGTAAATACCATGTAACGAACTCTTCGTATCTGGATTGCATCAATTGCGGTGAGCTCAAGAATTATTCATTATATGCACATAATAATCTCGATTGTTCGTTTTAGAGAGGTGAAATAAACTTCATCAAAGAATAGATTTAAGCGTATTTATTAATAAAATTTACAAAGGAGGTGAGGGGGAAAGAAACAGACGGTTTACAACTACGGTTATTTATATGTGCAACCAAGTTCGTAATACTTCCAGATTTTTAATAAAATGGAGGTATTTTTTTCTCAGCAAACGTGTTATTTGATTTCAAGTCGATAGGTCCTATGATTCTTGCAATATGCTTGACAAATTATGGATTTTTCCATTTCCCCACCATCTTACATTGTCAAACTTAAAAACATAAATTAAAAGTTTTCTTAATCACTTGAAAGGTCATAATTATAGAGTAAACTTGATAAACATTTGTATCAGTTTAGGTGAATTTAATAATGCGTTATATGTTCATATTTACATTTAAAAAAAAATCTTTTATGACTACTAAGCAAAATTCGAAAAGTTTCGTCCCGTTAGGAATTGAAATATCTTTTTATTGTAATGAGATCTTTCAAGTTCGCGAATGTTATGACATAATATGAAATGGACATTGGCTTCAACAGTCCTTCAAATCCATGACGATTATATTACGTAACATTTAAAACGATAAAGGTATATTGCGGATGTTACTCCGGTCAGTTATACAAGATGTTTACGTTAGCAACGTAAAAAATGTATTGAAAATGTGACAAAGAACTTGGCAGCACGACTTTGAATAACATTTTTTGAAGTAGCAGCTTAGTTGAAGGTAAAAACCGAACCGTGCTTTTGTCTGGCGAAACATTGTCATCCAAATGCGGAAAAGATACGAATAACGAAATTAAGTAAATAAAGGGAGGGGGGTAGAATATTTTTGACTGTAGAAATATTTTTTAGCATTGTCTTTTTTCTTTATATACTTACATTTTTTTTTTTTATCCCTATTGAATAACAAGTTTACGTGTGAACAGCAGTGGTTACACGAACATCATAAATTAGGCTGTCAAATGAGAAACATGCGAGCGTAAAGTTAAATATTATTTGTTTCCCTGCGTTTTTTTTTTTTTTTTTTAAACTAAGTGATGAACATATTTTGCTATTAAAATTTACGACGACTTTTGTATAATGATTGAATACTTAATTCAGAAAACTTTTAAGTTAATACTATATTATGCGAGTTGAATCGAAGAAAGATGACATATTTTATAACTAAAAAGATCTATAAAGAAGTACGCAAAAGCAAATGAATCGAGGGACTGAAAGTTAAAAAAGAAACGTATTGTATATATTATATATTCCCCCAATAACGGATGCAATGAATATTTGAACTAAAAAATTTCAAAATCCACGCAATAATACATTAAGTATTATGAAAAACAACTCAGTCTTTTCTTTTCCATTTTATTGTAAAATTGGAAGAACTATTTTTTCATTTGTAGAAAATGATCATAAGTTAAAACTATCATTCGGATCATTGCACGATATATTTATTGAAAGCGACGATGACGCCGACCTCTTCTTTTTGATTGAATTTCCAGCAAGTGCGGCAATATATTTATTCCATCGGTATTTCAAATCAACTACCACCAATATGCAATAAAAGACATTTCTACCAGCAAGGGTTAAAATTCAATTACACTGGGAATCTTGTATTAATTTCAAGGAAATGATATTTCTATTAAAAGATCATAAATATAGCGAACAGAATCGTCTACTAAAAACAAATAATTGAATCTCAAATTCACTTTATCGCTAACAAACATTATGGATAATAAAATAGAGGCACTGAAATAGAATTTTGTTTTAAATGTGAAAGTGGTGTAATTTTCCATATGTACTACAGCATTTTAAAAATAAGATAATTGTCTTCATACGCACTACTACTGTAACAAATGATACTTCCATTTGTATAATTTTTATCAAATATTGCTAGCTCATAAAGCCGAAACGCTCTTAAAGCAATATCTATTTTTTTAAAAACACAACACCAAACAAATTATTGAAAAACTTGTGTAACTAATTTTGATTAAAAAAAAAAAAAAATTATGATTCCGATAAATTGAGTACAGATAAATAAAATAAAATGAGCCTTTCAACGGATGGTTACCAAATTCAATACAGTTATTATAAATAATTGTAACATAGATTTCACATACAGTATTCAACATAACAATTGAAATACTTAAAAATGTACTAATTAATTTGACTAAGCATGAGAAAAGGTGCTATCAGCATAGAAAACCCATTTCCGATCAAGTTTTCTAATTAATAAACTGAAGCAGCGAAGTTAAGTACTTGCAGATTTCGCAATACCGAATACTAATCACTCCCTAGTAGGAATCCGAGATTTTTGCAATAAAACCTAAGTAGGGGATAGATACCTACTAAGCAGAAATTGTATACTTCTATATACATCTACAGAAGTCTGTAAAGAAAGTGGAAATGTAATCGCATATCCTATTTATATGAACACAAGGTCATGATCCAGAAGGAACTTAGTTAATTCAAAGTTAAATAAACTTACTTCAAATCTAGAGTTAAGAATTGCATTTTCATTTGCCAGAATACTAGATTATTTAGATGGTTCGTTATATTTAAAAGGGGGGTTGTTAACGTTAATTATCATTGATTCCTACGAAAATTCCTTTATAATAAAACTAAATATTTATTTTTTTCATAAAGAAAAGGCGTCTTTATTACCTGTTTCATAAATGTCAATTTTAGTAAGGCTAAGAACTGGCTCTTTGTAAAACATATTATAACTTTTAGCATGTCAAGCTACACTTTATTTAATTTTTCTTGGTTATGTATATTTTTACTTTTACAGCGTTCTTTCATTGAACTTCACTTGCACTAAATTCATTTTAAGTAAAGTTTTACAAGATGTTTGAATGTTTTATGACAATAAGATTTCTTTAACATTGTATTTAAAAATAAATTTTTAAATTTATCTATATTCAAAAAATTTAATATTTTCAGCGTGCAAGCGAATGCCCAAAATCTTACTACTTAATCTAAAGGTAATGGTAGTAATACGACAAAAAGTTAAAATCCATTAATTTCGTAAAATTGTAACTTTCAATCCCTACATATCCCTCAAATATATATATTATATACTTGTAGACCTATAATAAAATCATTAATTTAAATTATTATTTTCGCGTTTTTAGTACAGTAACAAAAATTGGATTTTAAACTGTTTTTTTTTTACGATTATTTTCCGAAATCAAATGACACATTTTACATTATTAAACTGCAAAAGAACAATCAATTAATACCAATTTGTGCTTTTTTTTTTATCTTCTAGTTTCCGTACCTGGAATCTAAAAGAATTCGAACAAAAAAACCGACAAGTATTTTTTTTAATTTACCGAAAAATAAATATAAAATTAGTCTAACGAATTGCACAAAAAGGAAAGAAAATATTTGTTTGTGTACCGAAGCGTTTCCTTCCATGTAATAACGAAAACAAAGTATTCAATTGATGATGGGAAAGAAAAAGAAAAAAGCATCCCCCTACAACTCCATCTTTGTTGAAATAAACTTGCTATTACGATCGATGAAGACAAAACCTCGTAAGTGTCAAAACGATCCAAGTTAGTTTCAGCTCGAAAAATCCCATATAGAGGAAGAACAAAAGAAATATGAGAGGAAATCAAGAACTATCGATTGAAGGTTCTAGACGGTGCCACAGACGAGAAACAGCAAGATAATCCCTCAGTTCTGTGTTACCAACAATAAGAATTCAGGGTTAGTTCAAATAAATTATATGAGACATCTTAAGGAACCGAAAACCAATTAGTTTTTCTTTGAGGTCTTAATCTAATGAATTATTTTTCAAGCTACATTAGTGGGAAGAAAGAAAAAAAGGGACTCAAGTAACACTTCTGAAAGATTTAACCACTGGATAAAAATGCATCAAGTTTACATAAAAGATAATATAATTTGTAAGCAGAAATGCTTTTTTCTACGACTACTATACTTTCTTATAAGAATATTTAAAATTCCATAAAATTTAATGCATAAAAGGTTTAATTCCCATGAATTAAATAAAATTCCGTAACTTTATTTTAAATTAAACTCATGTACGGAAAATTAATATCTTTATTTTCTTTTTGTCTATTTTGTACTTTGAAAATTATGTTTTAGCTCAGTAAGATGTTTTTGCACGTAATTGAAAAGCAATCTGTATGTCGCGTCTATACTGGAGCGAAAGTTTTGATATTTGATTTGGTTTGCCGCTCTAGAATAATTTTTCTGCACACGAGGGCTAATTAGACAGGGTCCTACAGTTTGAAGTGGATTCCGAACTAATAAGCATTCATGCCACCGCTATGATTCAAACCTGACGCACCAATGGCCAGAGCGCTAGCCACTAGGCCATCAAGCAGCTCGAAAGTTGTGAGAGACGCACATCAAGCTTGTTTGCTGCAATTAGAACAGAGATAAAAATGCATATAGGTGGTTTTTTTTGTCGGCATTCAGAGAAGAAGAACCGCTCGACATGATGTCGATTTTGGTCACGCTTCAGAGAATTTATGACTTGCCGAAAGACGATTGGATGCTCGCTGGCAGCGGGAGATAACGGGCTTGATATAACGGGATTCCTCCATCTTGTTTGTTTACAAGCAAGATGGAAGGAATATGTGTTCAATGTCTACATTATACAAAAATTACAAATTTCACTATAGAAAATAGTTTTCACCTTTCATGTGTCACACCGTTAATTGGCAAGGAATAACCAACCGATACTTCTCAATCAAATTTTATATATGCTAACTGCTTGAGACTGTAACACTTCATCCTTATGCTATAAGGTATTTCTAAAATAAATATGGCTTAACTATCCTTCGTTCTCCATTTAGTTATTTCAATGGCCAACAATGAATTTCTTATTGAAATACTTTATTCTCTATACATACAGGACATTTACTTTTATTTTCATGATTTCTCTGCGGTGCTGAAATCTCATGGTCTTCTTATAAAGCATACCCCAATAAAAAAGTTGATAAATGAAAAAGATTACCGCTTAATATGAATAATTTATTTAAACGGTAGAACAGCAAGAAACTTTAACAAGCAAAGCATAAACATTTTTTTTAAATTTATTTATTTAAAATGAATGTTTGAGAAATGATATATCGCGTAGTTGTTTGGTTACAGACAAGTCTAACATGAACATATAAATTTTTTATTACTTCCATTTCATAGAAACATTTTTAAGGAAAGGAAGAATAAAGATAAAAATCTAAATAAATGAACAATAAAACTGGAATAACCAGCAAAAAAAGGATTTGGAAAAATAGTATTAAATTTTCA
>BPLQ01003263.1:319577-333747 GCA_021605075.1 Caerostris darwini
AAAAAAGACAATTAATTAAAAAAAAACATATTAAATCCTCTTAAAAAAGGTAACATTTTGAAATTCAACTATTTGTTTTTATAAGGTAATTTCATTTGACAGTTTTATCTTATTAAAAAATTCGCATAGAATATGCTCTAAGGAATTGGCCTTTCTCAAAAACATCTTCGAAAATTATAATTAAAATCAGTGTATTACTTTATACAACTATAACAAGGAATTTTTACATCTTACTTGATATTAATTAAATTTTATATCAATATTTGAAATTTTTATATGCATGTGTATAGAATGTGTAGATGATTGAACTCCTAAAAATTTTTTGAAAAAATGAAAGCAATAATAGCTAAAAGCCGCTTATTTTATTGGCTTAACAGTTCATAATTATTGATATATTTGTGCACGACTAAGTTAGTGTCTGGGAATTGCCTATTTTTGATATGGAAATAAGACCACTTATTTCTTAAAAGAAATTTAACTGCTACAATATAGGTATTGGTAATTAATGGATGCAATGCGTTTCAACAAGAAGATGAACTGAAGCAATATCTTAATATCATCTTAAAAGATAACTGCAACATCTTGAACATTCAGCGTATTTAAGTTGAAAAAGCTAATGTCTCCAATTATATAATAACGTCAGTTTTTGAGCTGTTATATGCCTTACATAACGGTTCAAAGAACATATATCGGTCTGTTAAAAAGATAATTTTAATTGAATTCAGTTTAGCAGAGTTATTATAGAAAGCGTTTACATCAGTCTAAATAATTATGAAAAGTTGGTAACATTTTCTGTTTTTACTAATGCACTATTATATTCAATGCTTTAAGAAATTCTGAAGTTATTCATTATTTATTATGTAATGAGATACTACAATATTTGTCAAGAACTGCTGGAAAGGTAATAAACGTTATCTAAGCAAAAATGTATAATTAATTAGAACTTAAAGGCAATTTTAATATTCTTTCGATTATTAAATTTATAAAAACGAAGATTTTTTTTTTTTTTTTTTTTCCAAATTTCTTTCCAGTGAAAGTATTTTTCTTCATTGCATTTAATTTCGAACGGTTGCAGTGACAAAATTTTATCAGAAATACCAATATACACTAACATAAATTACATTCTAATATTTTTAAAATATCTATGTTCCATAAACTATTAAATAACTTAGGCATTAACATTAATTAAATGCATGTTAAATTTTTTTAATGACTATATCATCATAAATAAATGTAGTTTTAAAAACTTTTACAATAAGTTTCTAGGACGCTTAAAATAATTTATTAATTTTGAGCAGTTAAAATTTCAGTATTAATGAAATTTGGGGATTTCAGGACGACACTATAGTGAAATACGACATGAATAATAACCTTATTCATTTCCAAATAGACAATAACTTATCATTATTTTGTTACTCATTTGACATTCTTCAACAGAATTGAGTTGCTTCACTGGAGCCATGGAGCGCACATTTTAGAAATGAATAGCAGGATCGTGTAAGGAAATAGCGGCTTTAGTGGAATGTCATTCATCTAGAATACCGGATTGACTTTTCTTTCTGTAAATGTTTCTTACATAGCCACTTGTTCTGATGCATCAACCCACAGAAAATAATAAAACGTTGAAGAGAGTATAAAGGAAAGCCCTCTTCTATCATACATCATTTCATAATGATCACGAATCCTTTAAAATAAAAAATTTTAATGGAATCGTGCACCCATATATTTTTGACAAAAACAAAATAGCGTCGTTATTTATCATTAAAGGACTCTGTGCGCTCTTGTCAAGGTTACAAACTAAAGGTTTAGCGGTGGATATTTTTTTAAATATTTTTTTTCAAGTTCAGATTACAAGTTTGTTGGCAAACGTTTTGTAATGTTTTGGCGCTCTTTGTTCAGAAGGAAAAAAAAATGCATACTTCAGGGATCTTTCACTGTAGTCACACTAGAAACCTACATACCTACTTAAAAAAAACAGTAAATACGAAATGGTTGAATAGACTAAATGCTATTAACCCCTCCTATTTACTGTCTTTTTTTTTATCGCGCTTGCCATATGGATAAAAATCCTTTCTATTGTTTTTTAAATACGATATTTTAAAAGGTACAAATATATTTTTATCTTGTTTATTTTTACACACCGTCCAGCGAACATTTAACATGTTCTATTCCCCCGAATCTCTAAATACATTTGTAAAAGTTAAAAAAAAAATTTTTTTTTAAATCTCTGATTGGAGCATCGGTTGTTGAAAATGGATCAAATAAGCACAAAATGAGAACTTAGAAATACTATTTCCATGCAAAATTGAAGACGGACAGCAACAGTTGTCTAATCGAATGATGTTGTATCGTACTCATCATGAATGAAATTCTACGGCCTTCATTGCGACAATCATAGACTAAGTGCCGGGACATCCTTGGGAACATCTGTATCAAAAAGAGCACGATGATGGTGCGTGAGTGAAATTTATTTTAATGGCCAGAAGGATCTTAACGAGATAATATGAATGCTGGCGGATACACGGCCTTCATACCCGAAACGGCATTACATAATAAGTATCTTGATACAGTGAGCTAGTTAAATCCATATTTTCTCCTGATAATCCTAATATATCTATCATGCCTTTCTTTTCATCAATAAGTCGCTCTACATTCACCAATTATAGAACAAACTTTTAATGTAATTCATTTTATAGATTTGTTATATCTAGTGAATACAACAATTTTAAATATTTTTGATCATTCTATTTATATTACATTTGTTGACAGAAAATAAGTTTGGAAATTAGAAGTCTTTATGCCTAATCACCCAACTACCCCTGGTATTTCTCAAAAAGCACAGAAAGCGCACATACTGAAACGCACTTTAGTATTGATAGCTCTTGACATAACAAATAGAAACTCATTTATTTAGTTGTTAAAATCTCCTAAAAGCACAAAGGAATTTCAAAAACATTTAATCGGTATTCTTGTGATTTTTCAGTAAGAAGTATCAATCAATCAAGTTTTCAAAAAAATGCAAACTGCTTTCAAATTTGCTCTAATGGCAGAGATTACACTTATGTTATCTAGCAATTATATAATTTAAGACACCATCTTTGTTGGTGTTCTTCCTCTTCTTACATGGTTGGACTAATCTAAGAAATTCAAATGTTTCTCCTTGTCAAGTAAATTCTACAACTACAAGAAGTGCTATCCAATAATAATAAATTCTCATAACTGCTATCCAATAATTACAAATGCTAATAAATTCTCTACACAGGGGAATGGTTTCGTCATTACAGATATTGTTCCTTGTGAATCATTATTCTCATAACAAATTAATAGAGAATTTCTAAAAGAAGGATCTACTACAATAATCATGAGAAAAAGAATTCTGTAAACCATAAAGTTAGATACCTCATTCATTAATCTTTAGAAAATAATTAAATAAATTTCAAACCTTTTTAAACATTTTTCTTTCGTCATTTACTTTAATTCAGTTTATAAATACTTATTATTAGATTGATTTTTAATAGCAAAATGGGCAATGTGCAAAGTGTTTACAAATTTGAAATGCATAACACTTATCAATAAATCCAAAAGACAATACGTAAATACAAAAAAAGAATACGGATAATTGAAACTGACATATCTGGTCATATTTTCTCCATTTATTTTACTAAAATAAGAACGGAAAAAAATAATTATGACCACAGTTATAAAAACAGCTAGACAAGTACAATGCAGCACAAAATATGACAATATGCTTATATAACTTAAAGGAGTAATTTCGATAGTTTAAATAGGCCCTATGATGAAATGCCATGAATAAAAATATTGCTAAAGAAAATGTATGAATTTAAAGGAAAATAAATAAACGAAATAGAAAAATCAATAGTAGATCTAAAAAATTGTTGCTTGCCAGACAAATACTCCACAGATTCGTCTGTCTGTCTTTATAAAGAATGCTAAACGCAGAAAGGGACAATATAAACTTTACTTCGAGAATCTATACTAGAAATAGAACGCTTTCAGCAATTGAGAAGCTCAACTGGAGCTCGAGTATTCATTGGGAGACTTTCAATGGAAGACAAAGGGTTTTGTCTTGATGCATGTTCCTGATATAGTCACAAAGGGTGAAGTGTCGCTTACAAATCTCGTCAAATGGATAGCTTAATTGTAGTGAAATTATATAATTTGGGAATAAATTAAGGATTTCTTTTATATGTCGCTTACAAGATTTTTTTAATGAAAAATATAAGGTATAACTGTAAATATACAATTACATCATTTTTACACCATCTTTTCCATCATTCTTTCGCAAATGCTATGAAATGATTTTAACATTATCTTCTATATGATAAGTGTGTTAATTTCTTTAATTATTTAAAATCGAAAGGCTTCAAAATAATAAATTTATAATTTTTTAAAATTTAATATTCATAATTATCTATTTAAATCCGAAAAATATAAAGCTGCTATTTTAAACAGAACAGAAAATCTAAAGTGATCCAAATGAACTTTTGCTTCAAGTTTTCATACATTGGCAATAGACAATATTGTAGCTCTTGATCTAAAATTATTCATATGCATTTCTTACAGTGGTAAAATAAAAAGAATATCTTAAAGTTTAGAATGTTTGACTGACTCGGGTAATTAAAAGTTACATAGTGATTGGTTCATTAAATAGCATATCCTTATAAATATAACGAAAACTGCAAAGTACACATTTTTTATCTATGTGGATATGCGTATGTTGGTGCATGTATTTTATATAAAAAGAGGAAAAATGACCATTTAATAGATATGTCTTTAAAACACAACTCGAAATATCGAGGGTTTTTTTTTTCCCACCAATAGCGAGGCCATTTTACTACTGCTTTCGGACACTTCTTACATACTATATTTTTAATATTAAGCTCAAATGTTATAATTTGTATCAATGAATGGGGTTGAAGTTTTAAATTTGGCAAAAATACTATACTCCGTCAAATTTTTGTCACTTGGCAAACCGCCTTCAAAATGGCGTCACCTACACAAGCAACTTGCGTCACTCGAAAGGAGAGAGAAAAAGGTATCCAAGTTTAATGGGTCTTTAAATCATTTTCCCAAAATATCACCTTTTCTAGAGAAAACAAAGGTAGTTTCATACCTTAAAAAATAACCGACTATTGATTTTTAAAATACTCATTCACTGAAAAGAATAAAAGGGTGAGTCGTCTGTTTGATCAGAAAAAAAACCTCGAAAATCCTTTTCTAACTTTTAAAATAAACACAGCTAAACGTGTATGTTAAAAATAATCCATCTGTTATTTTATTTAAAAAAAAAACTTGCAATCATTTATGAATCCCTACATCCCTATTTTGCTTTACAAAATGAACTTGTATAATGAATATATTAAAGCTATTGCGTTGCAATATATTAGAATAGAAAACTTCCCTAAGTTTTATCGGAACTATGCAATTAATTTTTTTTAAATATATTAATGAAATTTAAAGCAGGAGAATATATTTCTAACTCATTTCATATTCGGTTTGCAGTATAATAAGGCATTCATTTAAGAATGGACCAAAAAGCTTATTTATAGACACATGGAAGCTACTTGCTTCTTTCTTTCTTAGAAGCTCGATTAATTTGGCATATAGCCTTCATTATGAGTAAGGCAGTTCCTAAGTGGTATGCACCGCACTCAAATGAGTCCATAAAAACAGGGTAACAAATTGGAAACGATATTATAAATTTAAATAATAATAAAAGCGATCTCCGTAATTTAAATAAAAAAAATTTTTCACATGTTCATTACAACAACTATTTATAAATATGTATACATTAAAAATTTATAACGTGATTGTTGTGGTAATCTAGATCGTCTTTTAAGTTTGTAACGACATTACTGATATGTTTGAAAAAGAACACATCAGTTTATATGAGTTACTTTTTTGTGCATTTATTGGATTTTTGATTGTCTAAATAAAATATTTATAAATAAGAAAAAATTAAAAATAAGGGCTTTTTCTCCTCTTTGCAATTTTTTTTATGTCTGTTACAAAATATCAGAAGATTAATTTTCGACTAATATTTTCGTCAGCGATTTAAAATGCTATTTAGTTTGAACAATGTGTTATTGGATTTTAAAAACAAATTTTTGAATGATAAAATGCATTAAGATAATAATTACATAATACTTTTAAATAGGTACAAGGTAAACATTGAATTACTTCATTCAGGAATCCCAGCCTTTGTATAATTAATAGATGATTGTAAAGAAACGGGAATACTTAATGGTATTAAAGAAAAATAAAGCTTACAAAATTTAATGTTACATAATTAACAAGACTATTCATTTGATAAACAATTGGTATTTACTCTGATCTTATTGGTATATGACAGAATAAATAGACAAATCAATGTTAGAATTACTAAATATAACAGAGGAAACAAAAAATATCCTAGCAAATTATTTTAAATAAAAAAGATTTGAATAATTTTTATGTAATAACATTTACCGAAATTTTGATTCGAACATAAACTGAAGATGCCATCAGAAAAACAAAATAAACAAGATGCAAAAAAACAAAACACCACAAAGGGACAATTAAGTATTAAAAGTATGTAAAGGAAAAAAGCCTTAGTTGCATGCAATTTGTTATTTGTTAGAGAAAAGACTAGTGATTTTACATAAGAAAAAAAAAAAGTCAACTCAAGTTTCAGAAAGATAAATAATTTTTAACATGGATAATTGAAAAGCTGCTTGTTCTCTTAGCTATTATACCCAAACACCAAAGTTAATAAAATTATAACTTGTTATAATAAATTTAGCCTTTCACCACAATTTTTATGATAATGCAAAGTGAATTTTTATATTAAATCATAGTAAAGTAAAAGTATCATGTTCACTCTCATATTTTATAACCCATAAACAATAAGAAATCTATTATAAATAATAATCAACCTAATATCCTAAGCAAAAATATTATTTATAAATTAAGGAACTACACCAAAACAAATTAGAATTCCCAGTCATATTTTCTAAGATTAACCAAATTCATAAATAACTTAAAATGTATTTTAAAAAATGAATGAATTACAATAAATGTAAAAAAACAAAAACCAATTGCATTTGATATTTATTTTTATACCAAAGCATTTTTTACTTACATTCAAATGTGTGTATTAAATTAAAACTTTAATTTTTTTAATATTGTACTTCATACCATTAGTTAATGTTTAAAACTAAACTTAAAATATTTATATAATGCAAATAGAAGCAAATAAATAACACTAATGTATTCTTTAAAAAGTTACCGCTATACATAACATATAACTGCAATCTATGTTTTCCTACATTTTCATATTTTCTTATTGATTTGGTCCTTACTAATACTCATTTTATTTGATATACACAGTTTGAATTTAAATAATATAAGAAACATATTACCATACATAATAGATGTTTAAAATGTTTGATTTTTGCAGTATATCGAAATATTTCATAATAAAAAATTTTAGATTGAATCATCTAGAATATATCACATTTGTACAGGAAAATTTTAACAAACAATTTTTTTTTTTATTCAATGATGAAATTACAAGAATTTTCATCAGATTTACTTATAAAAATTAATTAAATTTAGAAGCGAATTAATTTTTTTTTTTTTTTATAAATTCAGAATAATAAATAAAATAAATGTATAACACCAGAATACTACTACTATTTATGTTTTGAATTTTTGAGAATGGGGCAAAAAAGAAAGTTTTATCAATCAAACGCATATTGGTATAAAGTCAATACAATTTTAAAATTATAAAAATTAAGCAACAGATGCCAAATTCTAACAAGAAAATTACAAATTTATAAAATAATTAAAGAATCGAATAGAATAGAGATCAATCCATTACAACTTTATTTTACAATATAAGACAAGATTTAAAAAGAGATTATGTTGACAATCAGTTCAAATAATTTATTATATCACAAAGCTACCTTTTGACTGACAGTATTTTTGATTGTAACAGATGATGATTACACAGTTAGAATATCTTTGAATAATGCACGATCAGCTAATCTAATAACGTTACAGGTGCTGGACAAAATAAAAAGTAAATCAAATTCAAAATTTAAAGAATTTCTCCAGTACTTGATAATCATTTAAATAAGCCACATATGTCCTAATTAGTTTACAAAAAATATAGTTGAATCATACAAACAGAAGGAACAGGTAACTAATACAGATCATAAGAATTAAACATAAAAACTATAACTTTTAATAGAAACAAATACAGTTATAGTTTTTAATATCAAATAAAAAGTTTATACATTTAATTTTAGCATCAAACAATAATTTAACCATCATTAATTTAGCCTTTGATCTCATGAAAACTCCAAGAAAATAAATATTCCAAATTATATTCAATGATTTTTTTTTTTTGGTTTATTAAATTACATCAAGAAAAATATTTCTATTCGTATAAGCCTCTAAAAAGCTATTATGAAAAAAAATTGTTTAGAAATTGCTACAGATGTTTAATAATGCTTCTCAAAAAAGCATTAATATTAATGCCATAAATACAAATTTCAATATCAGAAAACTGACATTTAAGAAATAAAAGATTATTATAAATGTATTTAGTATTTATAAAATAACTACTTCAATCAATGTCTAATTGTTTACCAATTTTTAACAGAATTTTTCAAATCAAATTATTAAATTAAATTAAAAATTTTAATTTAGTTTATTTTACAGAAATATAATTAAATAATTTGATTTAATGAACTAAATATTAATCTAAAGCTTTATTTTAAACATAAATTCCCCCTTTCTTGTACAAAAAAAGGGAGAGAGAAAGAAAATGTGTATCCTCTGAAAAAAATTAATCACTGATAGATCATATATTATTATTTGTTAAAATGTTAATGTAGAGTATTGATTACACTATATCTAGAAAAACATCTAGCCAGATATGTAATATATATTTTTTTTTTTTAACTTTAAATACATTTCTATACACCATAAATTTATTTAAGAAGAGTACAAGAAATTAGATCATAATATTAATTCGTAATTTTTTTTTTTCTTTCCAATTTAATTTAGCATTTTCAACTAATTTCCCAATTTGAATATTAATTTCAACATAAAATGTATTTGGCCCTTTTAAACAGAAATTTAAATCTCAAAATACAAGATTTGTATGCCTAATTTAAAAAAACGAATTTTAACTTTGCACTTATTTAAAAACTTAGTATCATTATAAATCAATGGTTGATTTTCAATGAAACATACTAAGCACATTATTTTACAGAAAATTACAATAGAAGGTAAAGTAATTTCAGTCGTAAATCAGATATAAATTCATGAATAATATACCTAAAATGACTGGAAAGATACCTCCTCATTATAATGAAGCAAACATTTTAATATTATATTCATACATTTAATACTGGCTAAATTCTAACAATGTTTGAAATTTAAAAAAAAAAAAAAATGTAGTTAGCAATACATATGTAATAGATGAAGGGGCATGAATCTTATGCAAGCATATGTCACAATCATCTAGTAATATTCTTCATAGAATACTTCTTTACAGAATATGAATTACACTGATAAAGTAATGTTCATTTGAACATAGCACAATAATCAATAAATCTTACTAGCATGATCTTTAACTAACAAATACACTTACTCATTAGTTTGGTTCAATAAGATAAAAACATTTTTTTTTTTCCTTCTTTTTCTAAGATTGATCTGCTCTATTTAAAACTTCACAGTTAGGTTATTGCCTTTATATCCTACTGTGTACAACTACTGGATTTTATCATAGTAAACTCAAGTTTTAGTAACTATTAAATTTATAATTACTAATTATTAAATTTAAGAGTGTTTTCTCTTTAATAGATTCCTCTTATTTTTTTGTACAAAAAGTTAAATTCTGTATTTTCATAGTATGAAAATTGCAGTTTTTTCCCCTACATGTTCTTCAAAATACATTCATACAGAGCCTAAAACATACAACACATACTGAGATAGAGGAATTCATGGCTAGTTCGATAATATCTTTGTTAATAAATGAGGCCTTATTTTGATATTGTTGCATGCATTGACAAAATGACAAAAATAAAACCTACAAAATTTCAATAAACTATTAACTAAATACTACATGTTTGTGTGTATATTAAAAACACTTTTTAAATTAATAAATATGATGCATTTAGATATCAGCTAAAATAATAATTAATGATGTAAAAATAATTTATTAAATGAATGTCAAACATCAAACTTTTTTTAACAAAAAAATTTAAAAACATATATTTCTTGTACTATACAAAAAAAGTGACTTCTAGGGTAATAATAATAACATGTCCAATATCATTAAGTAAATATAGGTCTCAGCACCCACAAAATTATTCAATTACATTAAAATTTATAAAATCTTTCAAGATGTACAATATGGAAGAATTGTCTAAAATATCAATCTGGAGATTTTTTTTATTTGGCTTTATTAATTAAAAGACTCTTTTCAATGGAACATAATTTTATCGACATGCCTTATATTCTTTAAAACGATATTAAATCAACATTTTGTTTTTAGCAACAGGGAATTTGTGAATTATAAAAAGCATACACACATTAATAAGATTTTTTTAAAAATATATTTAATCAAAATTAAAAAATTGTTATCTTATCATTAAGAATATGAAACTACCATAAGCTAGAAAAAAAATCAATAGCTTTGGTAACGCTTAGCCGAAAAAAATCCAAATAAGATCTAAATTAAAAAATCAATGATAATAAGCAATTATATACTTTCATTGATACCAAAGAATGAAACAAAAAATCCCCCCTATCTGTATTGAAGATATATACAACTACATAATTTGATTTTGATATAAAGTTTAAATGCTTTCTGACAGGTATAAAAAATTAATATTTCAATTACAGATGCTTAAAAAATCAGCTTTAGAACCTGGTCTTTTGAAAATATACAAATATTTAACATTAACAATAAGAAAAAAAAATTAATTTTTGAAAGTCTGGGGTCTATAATAATAATAGATAAAATTTTAATTTCTATTATCATTAATGCTGTCAAAACTAAACATATAATAAACACATTGACACGGAAAATTAAAAAAGTATCAGTTTCGAAAAAAACCCAAAAAATCAGTTTAAGAACAGATTCTTTATTTTTTAATTCATCGCATTTTACTTTTTCAAATTAAGCAAAAAAATAGTCATTTTATTTACTATATCTTATTAGAATATTAATTAAATAATATAATTGATTTGAATTAAATTTAAATTCAATTTGTTGCATAATATATTGCATGTTAGGTATGCTCACATATAAATTCCAAAAATGAATAGAAAAAATATATCACTAACAATCGACTGCTAACATTCTGAATGTAATAAAAAATACATTGAATACAAATTTTACATTTAGTAAAATAATGCATATACATTTTTAATACTTGAGAAGTTTACAAATGATGACTGATATATGATATACATACACTTATAGATATATTTTTTCTTCTTCTGATATAATGCTGAAGTCATGTTTTTTTAATGAAATTCATTTTAATTTAAAAATTCCATATTCTCATACTATTATTTCACAAGAAAATTACTAAAATAAAACTAAATTTTCATAACACTGTTAAATTATATTAAAAAAATTTATTCAATAATTCTCATACTATAAAAAAAGAAAAAAGAAAAGAATGGCCAACATTTTATAAAAAAACAAAACATTAATGATGGGAAAAATATTATATTAATAAAAAGGCAGAATTGTAAAATAATTAATCGTTTAACTATTTGTTTATTTATAGCTTTTAAATAAATTCCTAAACAAAAATTGAATAAAATAAAAAGAATTTAGATTGGGACATAAAAGTAATAACATATCAAATAAAATTTTTTAAAGTACAGAAAAAAAAAAAAAAAAAAAAAAAATTTTGATTAATAAAATACTTAACATTAAGAAATGATTAAGATTGATAGAGAAATTTTCATTAAGAAATAATTTCTAGATGGCAAGAATCAATTTTTAAGTATGAAAGAAACAATATGTTAGAATTAATTAATAATCTACTGATTTAATTTCAATTTTTTAAAGATTAATTTCATTTAGAAAATGAAATACGGATTTTAAAAGCTAGTTAATTAAACTTAATACTTATTTAATACAATTAATCATTTTGTAAACAAAACAAAACAGAAAAAAAAAAAGTATTCAGAATATTTTATTAAATATAATAATTTGAAATACATAAAAACCAACAGTTATTATTATTATTTATTTTACACATTTAATTAAACATGTACTAAATGCATCTTACTTAAAAACGAAACAGTAAATTTGAATCTGTCAATGTCATTAGTTAATCAGCTGTCATATAACAACAATAACAAAATTGTTCTGAATAGGTGGATACTAAATCTATTGATATAGTAACATAAGGACTTCAATTTCAATAAATTAAAAAAAAAAATTACATAAGCATCAAACGTAAAAACACCAGAGTTTTACTTCGATTTTGATCGAAACTATTTATTATATTCGGTTAGTTGACAATTCACGTGATCTTTTTAAGAACTTGACCTGTACAGTAATAAATTTGATATAGTTTACCTGAGTTAACTATATCAGTTTTAAAACAGAATTAAAGCTGAGGAAAAGAAGAAAATAATCATAAAAGAAGTGTGCCATGCAAATTCAGATAGTTAATTGGAAAAACTTGTGGATTTCAAGATTAATAGTTTAGTTTACAATTAGTAAGAGTTAGTAAAACTGTAAAGAACATTTTATAGTACAAAAGAAACACAAACATAATAAAATATAAAACAAACTATTATCACTTACCATTCTCAGCTGGATCTCCTTTTTTAGCAGTTGCGGTATTTCCCATATTTGTACGATTTAATGGAAATATCCTGAACTGATTCCAATTAGAACTATTATAATTTTTACTGAGGGTGTACAAATACTACAACAATTCAACTAGCAGACACTAGTACACATTACACGGACAGCCATCTCGTAATATCAAATCCCTACAACTCGGGACGGAAACGCTAGAGCTGGAAATATTGTATTCTTCCGCACAACACTTTATAAATTTTTACAACACTGCTTTTCTTAATCAATTCCTTTTCAGATGCGTATTATAAATTGGTGTTTGCAAGATTTAGATAGTTCGATTCAGAGAATTTTGACACAGTTTATTTTCTCAATAGGAAAAAAATTGGCAACTTTAGATAAATATATATAAGGTACTCTTTAGTTATCATACATATACTCATCTAGCAAAATGGCTGCCAGTTATCTGACCTATTATGGGACAAGGAGGAGAGGTTGCGCGCCGGCGCAACTGCTACTACGCTTTGTATCTGCTCCTACTCGCTGAATTGATGAAGCAGAATAATCATCACATTCGTCTATAGATTCGACGAGAAAGCAGCAGTGTTAGAAGCCAGCTTTCTAAAATCAGTTCTGTTGGCATATGATTTATGATAACAGCCAAGAGAAATTGGAACTTTAATTTTCCAAAAGCCCATTCATTCCCATTTTTTCCCTCGACAACGTGGACAAAATTTATTTCTACCAATTAAAGTATCAAAAAATTAATTAAAAAGATTAGGTAAAAATGACTAGGGAATCATAAGCTATCTTTAATTTTTACAGGCCACATTAAATATGAATTTCTGTATTACTTCTTTATTAAAAAAAAAATATTCTAATACTATGAACTAAATACAAAATAAAATTTATAAGCGCACACAAAAAATGTAAAAAAAATTTAGAAAAGTCCTAATATACTTTAATATAGCTCATTAAATGCATTTTGCATGGTATGAAGATTCCATTTAAATATTAAAAATTTTCTAATTATAAATCTTCTTTTAACTTGTTGTTTTGAAACTACTTGCAACATACTAGGAAATCAAAAGAAAAATGTTTTACATTCAAATTCTCATTCCTATATTTATAAGTTGGAATTTAGCACTAAAAATAATATTTATTATATTATGAATATCTTTTTTAAAATTAATGTAATGTATTACTTATTTATTTATTTTTATTATTTTCCTTTTAACGTAAGCCATGAAAACCAAGGAGAGGAAACCACTCCTGGTTAACAACAACAACAACAACAACAACAAAAAAAAAAAAAAAAAAAAA
>BPLQ01003263.1:333922-355314 GCA_021605075.1 Caerostris darwini
AGGTAAGTAAAGCGTGAGCACTGATCCTCCACTATAAGCTGTGGATGATCATCATTTAACGAAGGTAAGTAAAATGTTAACACTGAGTATCCACTATAAGCTGTGAATGCTCACTGCTTACTTTATGACCAATCAGTATATTTTACTTCCCAATTATTCATTCCGTGTCCAAATAGCTGCTACTAAATATTGCGTGGAATTTTATCATTTATTTATTTTTACTAACAAAAATTAAACACTACGCAAATAAAAATAACTCTTGTTATGAATAACAAAAATTTCTACTTAAGAAAATAAAACTATCTCAGTTGTAAGATGGTTATAAATATCCTTTCTCGCTATCTCACTCTCTCTCTTTTTACTTTGGCAAACTATATTCTGAAAACTTAAATTTTTCATATGTAACTTCTAACCACATTTAACTCTAGTTTGTTCTTGAAGACAGTAAATTTTTAATAAAATTAATTATGCTCTTTATACACATGCATTCTATATGAAAATTTTCGTTTTATTCATAATCAAAAATAATGTAGGAATTAAATATTGGACACATTTTTGGCGTAATTGATTCAATCCATCCTAAAATGTATGTTACTAGAATTGGAATGTCGAATTATTATCTTCAAATACCTATACAATCAATGATAAGCAGAATCATTAGAGTTGCAAGGTGATAGCTGGCTACATGATAATACTTTTAACGATAAAAGAAATAAAATACTCAACTGATTTTTGTTCATTCCAAGTGAAATAATTTACCAATTTGAGTAATTTTTGTAGAAATATGGAATCATACCCTTAAAATATTCTACAATGCATATGAAGTTATAAAGACATAAAGAAAAAAAATTCATGCATTGAGCTTTCGTGAAAAGGACTTTTTTTTCCACTGAAGAAAGAGTAGAAAGTGCAATACATGCAAATACCTCTGTTGAAAAAAGAAATCTTGCCTTCCCCATGTTGGTGTACTTTCTGACGTATACAGAACGAAATCATGCGACAGACCAATGGGTCGTTTTAAATAAAGATAACTCACCTTCAAATATTCTCAGCACTTGTTAATGCGTTAACAGATAGATGTCTCCCGGACAACAAAGGAAGTCTACGTTAGGACACAATAGTGAAGTAAAGAATAACATAATTCTTTTAAAGTTCTTTTCCTTTTGCATAAATTTCACTAAATTAGTTTTTCTTGCAAGAACTTTTCAAAGCTGTACAGGTTATCAATCAGTATATCGATGAAATAAAATAAAATAATAGTTTGAAAATATTTACAACTTTCATTACCCACCTGATAATGCATTTTTGATTTTTAAATTCCTATTATTTAATTCTTAATAATATGTAAACTGCATTTTCTGTAAGTATTTTAGTAATTTTAGATTTTCAAGTAGCCGTCCAATTATAAAATTGTGGCAATCAAATTTTTAACTAGTTTAAAATATTTTAAGTAATATATATTTTTAATGATAATAATTAATTTGAACAACACTTTTTCTAATCTTGGAGTAATGAGTGTGTTACATGAAACTTCTTTAATTTGATGAATTCATTATCAGTAGGAAATATAGCTTTCTGAAACAAAGTGTCCAAGAGGAATCATTTAAATCTTAAAAAAAATGAAATTTCTTAACAAGATTTCTTTTTGATACTCAACATGACATTCAGAGCAAATTGGAAATAAGATACCATTTTGTTTTGAGCTGAAAAATGCGTCTTAATATATTTTTTGAGTTTTAAATCGACTTTTGAAATTAAAGAAAATTCTTACGGCAATCCTTGTCGGCAGAATCTTTAACCGCTGGAGGAGCCATTTCCTTCGTCTTGTTCTTGCCGAGGGTGGTGGTGCTTGAAGACTTGACTTGAGATGTTCCTTGAAGATTACTTCCTTGAGAGGTGCTGATCTTCAAATTAATTTCTGAAACCGCTTTTCGAGTAATATTAGTACCCGATACTGATTCGTTGGAGACCCCGATAGCTTTCAGGGTATCAAGACTTGCCGTTGAAGACGACGGAGCAGATGCTGCTATTTCTCCTTCGTCGTGAGGTTTTATTATACCAGTCAGTATAACTGACCCTTCACCTATGTAAAAAATACAATAATATTAAGATAAGGTACTATATTAAGATAATATTAAGATAAGGTAAGAAAATACATTTTAATATTAATATGGAATGTCAAAGCATTTTAATTTCATTTCATAGAACAGCAATCTGAGTCAATCACTCAATCAGTCTAAATTAATTTAACCTTATTTAGTAGCTTTTTTATTGCCTAAATTGACTTTTCTCATGATATTATTTTTTGTTCTGTATTAACGAATGTTAATATGATAACTTATTCTATTTCAATTTTTAGTCTTTCTAGATTTTTTTCTATTTTAATGATTAATTGACCGTATATTATATGGATTTAGTTTATTAATCGTTAAATTTTAAGTCAAGTTCAACAATTCTTGAAATGCTAACTGAAATCAATTCATATTTTTCATTCAACCTTTCATTCAACCTTTCATTCAACCTCTTTACAATCTTTTAAAAAATTTCGTTTATACTATTAACAGGATATTTATCAATCAATAACTAAATCAACTGATTAATAAATCATAGTTTATTATTTAAATTATATAGGCTAATGTTTTTAATATGAAAACTTTTTTGTAGTAGAAAAAACATTTTTGTTATTATATTCAACAGATAAAATTTTCATTTTTACAAAAACATGCGAAATTTTGAAAGAGAAAAATATAAAAGCAACTCATTGATTGAGTCATGCTTAGTAGATCTTTATCGAATATAAAAGTAAATTATTTTTTTCAGCAAAATATTAAAAAATTTAGTTCTTTTTGACTAAAAAACTGTTTTAGTTACTTTATTCTTAATAAATCATAATAACCTCTTGAAAAATTCTTAATTTTATATTTTAAACAAAATATGAATAGGTAAGAGAAAATAGTACCATGAAAATTTAAATATTTTACATGCATAATAATTTTATTCTAATTTACTTGACAGAATAGTATTTCTAATCCTATTTAAGTCTAATCCTTTTTAAGTTTTTTTTAATATTAATAAACAGAACATAGCTGCTATATTAAGTTCATACTTTTTCTTCTTTTCGCTTAATACTTATAAATATTACATAAATTATTCATTAACTGATTAGCATAACTTTCAATCCAATTGAAGTCAGTGATAGAAAAGTAACGGAGCTTAAATAAATATCTATGCTATAAATAGATATAATATGATTGAACATCGTTTACTACAAAAAATTTTCCCAAAATCGAAAAAAATAAATAAATAATAATAATAAATAAACGTTATGTGTTACTCAAAAAATTGTAATTAATTTTAGTCTTCATTCGCTTAAATCTTGAAAATATCAGGTTAATCAGAATTTTTCTTAAAAAAGAGTATTATTTTTTCGCCTAAATTCCCAATCTAAATAATCAAGCGATATAAAAGTAATCAAGCATAAATAAATATAAGTACTATAAATAAACATTATACAAATGAACGTCGTTCATTCAAAAATTTCTTTTGAAAATCGAAAAAAAAAAGAACAATAAATATTGTGTTTAGCACTAAAAAATGTAATTGCTTTCCCTCTTAAGTTGCATAAACCTTGAAATACCAGATTAAGAAAAAATTTTCTAGAAAAAGACCATTGTTTGCCCCCCCCCCCTCCCTAACACTGCCAATTTAATTTCATTCTTAATAAGGGAAAAGCAAGGGAAATTAAGTATTTTAGTTTAGTTCTAGTGCGTTAAAAGCCTTACAATCATAATCACCGTCTACTTAAATATATAGTCTCTAGAGGGAATATTCCGCTTTTATGTCCTTCATAGTTCATGGGTGTGTCCCATCTTTACGCAGTTTGTTATTCAACTCCCACAACTGGTGGACATCAAAACAGCATGTTCTAGGAAACTGTTTATTCGCCAAGTAGTTGTTATGGGTATGATGAACCATGGCAGTAAAATATTTTAAGTATTGATTGTCCTTCGTAAATTTTATGCTTACTTAGACTAATAAGCTTCTTACAAGATATAAGATAATCAAAAACAAGTAAATAATCTATCTGACAAAAATTTTTTATTTTTTTTATTTTTCTAAATAAAAAAAATAAAAAATTTTTAAAAGAGAGAAAGATAAATTTTTTTTCTCTGAAAAATTCGAGCAAATAAAAATCGTATCCTATTGAAAATTCTCTAAACAATTAAGTAAAGACTTTGATCTTCCATTATTCAGATCTATTGTTGTTATGTTAGGCGATTCGAAAGGTCAAAGTTAAAGAACATTGGGCCATGATAAAAATTTTTACCTTATTCCGCAAAATTATTTCGATTATTTAAGCATACCAAAATTACTAAATTAAGCTCATTGTAACCTTTCATGCTTGGATAGAAATTATGTTTTTTTTTTTTTCAGAACTTTTCTGTGAACCTTTTTGAAAATTTTTTTTTCAGGAGTGCTTATATTCAACTCATACTTTTTAAAAAATGAAATTCAATGTTTTTTAAATGATGAAATAGTTTTTATTAAGTACTTAAATTAAATATATTAAACAGGTCACTGTTGATTAATAATTAACATAAAATAATACAAATGAATTAATGTGAAGTTCTTTCCGAAAAATGAAATTTAAAAATGTATAATTTTATAAAATCTAGCATCTCTTTTTTTCTCTTATTATAATTTATATTAATAAGAGAAAATTATTATCAATACAAATTTTTCGGGGATAATTTAACATATTATCAAACTTCCTTTGAAAAAAGATGCACTGTTGAGGGGATAATAAAGGATGCAATACAGAAGAGTGAAAATTATTTGTTAATTAAATTTTAAAATATAGTAAGTCCTTTAGTATCAAATAAGGAATAAAGATACTTAAAAAATGAAATACAAATAAATATTGCTAATGCAATTTTTGAAAAGTAATAACTTTAAGGTTCAACTTCAATAGTTCAGTCATTTTAAAGTTGTCATATTTTCATTAATTTATATCAATAAATTTTAAATTCAGCAAACATTAGGTAAGTAAACAAAAAGCATTTAAATTAAGCATTTAAGATAAGCATAAGATAAGCATTTAAAGTTAAGCAAACAAGATTTTTCCAATAAAAATTATATGCTAGTCTAATCAAATTCTTCTGAAAATATTAAAAAACATTCAAAAGTTTAATTAAATCATTTTTATAAGTGAGCCTTTCTAAGTTTCTGTATTGTTTTAATACTAAAAGGGCTTCGGTTATATTTAAAAATTACATGCCCTACACAAAAAATAAAGCATCTTTCATCATCTCCATCTCATCAAATTAAAAATATTTAAAAAATGAGACAATAATCCCAAATCAATTTTTAATCATAACGTTAGAGGAAATTCTTAGCACCAAATTAGGTGCCAAAACTAGACTTTAAAAACAGGTTTAGGAGATTCTTTTATTAATTCTAAATTTTTTACACAAATTTTGCTTTTTATATTTCATATTTAATAAATATTAAACATGTAAAAAAGAGTACTGCACTGCAAGAGTTTCAAAATCTCCGAAAAGCATTTCTGAAAAAAATCAGGCAATTACATGTCTATAATGCTTTTAACTTATTTATGTCTTTGAATATAACTCTGCATTAAGGATTCAATTAGATATTTTATATTAAATTATTTATAAATAAAGCAAAAACAAAAAATAGTGCATATTTCTTCCAAGTCTATAATTTATTTTGGGTTCATGCATAGCGCATACCGCCATTTTTCTGAGAAGGCACAAATATGTTTATTGTTTCTCATTATGTCCTTGAAAAAAAAATGTTTTTAAGAGGGAAAAAATGTAGATATTGGCCATTGTTTCTAATTGAAAGGAAGAAAGTCAACCAAAAAATATAGTAAAAGCAGGTGAAAAGGAGATTGAATGATAAATGTCCAAGTATTTCCATGTGGATTGTTATTTCCAAATGGAAAGCATTAGAAATATAAAAAATACAAATTTCAAATTACTTAATTTATTTTAGATAGCATGAGTTTTGAAGACATTCCTTTAGAATATGACTAATCTTGTATCACATTATTTTAAGCAAATGTTTAGAGAAAGAATTCATTAAGAAAATGAAATTTTTCCATCAATTAAGCATTTATTACCTACAATAATTTATAAAAATAATATATAATAATAAATAATTTAATAATGGGAAATGAATTTAAAAATGATAAGCATTACTCTTAAATTATGGTAACCAATGTTCATATCTTTCGTCAAAATGTGTTTTTGTTGTTTTCTAAATGTGTGTAAATTTCATTGTTTATAAATTTAAGTTGATTATTCTGTATTTTAACTGACTTTTTTATTATTAATCTCATCTCAAATTTTCCGGTATTGTTTGGGTTGTTACTAGTTATGTCACAAAACTTTAATTCGAACTATTTCCAAAGTTTGAATTATGGATTCGGGATTTCACAGCCCTCTTATAACTTTTCTTTTAAAAAATTGCTTGTAGTATATTTTAAATTTTACTTAATAAATTCTCCTTCTTATTATCATTATCACTCTTAAACTTGCAATTGATGGCATAAATCTCTGTTAAGGGGGAAGAAAAATAGTGTGAAAATAGTGCGCAGTAAAGTTCTCAGAATCGAATAAGATTGTAAATGATTGATGTAAGGAGTTGTTTTGATATTATATTAATGAATTTCTGAATTTTAACTTCAATAACTCGTAACAATGATAACAAAAATATTTTACTGTGCCGTAGTACTAAAGTCAAATTCAAAATTTTCTACCGTGAAAGGTTTTTAAATAATATTACTTTGAGAAAAAATTATCCACGATTTTTTTAGGAATTTAACCGAATAGCATTGAAATTAAAGAATATTTATATAAAATAAAAAAATATTAATATATATATATAAAAATTCTGTGAAAAAAGTTGAAGCCTTAGCTTAAAATTTTACAGGGAAATTCTGTTTTTGTTGTAGAATCTTGCTGTAGAAAATGAGACCCTTGGGTCTTTAATGGATGTGGTTATTGCTGCTTTTCACGAGATAAATGCATGGATGAGAGGAAAGAAAAATGAATGGACCTTTTTCACCGGATGTTCATACTACCGAGAAGTCTAATAAATGCTTGGAAATAATGAGCTCTTCACAGTAAGAAAGAACATTCAAGTCTGTATCAAGCTAATGAGGGAAGAACTTGGAAATATATCATGACTCAAAAAAACCTATTAGCATTATTTTCTGAGGTCAGTGAGCTTTGAAAATTTGAAGATATCTAAGTCTAATTAAAAATTCTAGATTTTAAAGAGTCAGAAATAGACGAAATATCCTATTCTAACCCCATAAATCGAAATAATTTTGAATCGAAATAACGACTTATCAGTTTTAAGTAATATAAATAAAAGTAAACTTAGAATTTTCCGTGCATTTTGCATCACAAATAGGCATAAGTAGATAAAGCATTTGTATTAAGAATCTTTAAAAATTATATTCATGGAAGTAATATGTTCATTCATATTTAGTTTTTAAAATAAATTAGCATCATTTACATCACGAAATTTACAAGATACTCGTAGTCTATCTGAAATTCATGCAACCATTATAGAAAGTATTTGAATAATTTACGATTTTAAGTAATAGTTTAGCTTAAATGCTACAACAATCAATGAAATAGAGTTGAAAATTTTGAGTATGCTTGAATTTTGAATAAAGTTAAACCTCAAAAACTTTTGAGCACGATTCTTAAATTCAAATGTCAAGAAGAATCTTAAGTTTTAACATTATTATTTTTTACTCGAAATAAGATATTTTGACGTGATTAGCGTTGCATTTGGTGATGCGATCCTATTAGTAGGCGGTAAAGATTCATAATAAAGCCATTGTGCACTATGTTGTTAAGGTAACCCGATAGAAGAAAGTCCAATAAAGTAAGATCTGCTTTTCTAGAATGTTAGGGAAATGACCTAACCCTTTTCAACTCAGGCGTTTCAGAGTTTTTTATTTATTGCGTCACGCACAGAAGGATGGAACAGGGAGTTTTGCATAAAAATAACCTAATTCCTAGTTTTTCTTTTCGGAACTTCAAATCGGGAAACACAAAGTTGAAGCTGGTCCAAATAAATTATTCTTGTAATTTCGTTAAAAAAAAAAAATACTCGATTGCCGCAATGTTTACGCCAAGCATTCACCCCAAAAATTAACCAGTCAAAAAATTGTAGCTTTTATGCCATACTTTTTATTCTAGAATCAAGTAAAGTATATGTATCAATTTTTTCATTAGAAGATTTTGAAATATTCGCATCGTTTTTCAATGATCTTGTGTTTTTGAAGTGACTAGCATAGGTAATAGCAACTTTTGAGCATTTCTGTTAACTAAGTATGTATCTTAAAATATTTAGTTTGTTTAAAACAAATAAATAAAAAATCACAATTTTTTTTTCAAGTTGTTACAATATGTCAAAGTCTCAAAAATAGCCCATACGCACGAGAGTGACTGGGACATATATGTCTACTTTTTAAGTTTGACGTACTTGAATTATTACTGAATTGCTTCTAAAAAATGAGAAACTGAATGATTTGAGACATAAGGCATGGATTTCAATCCTCTGAGTTCCGGTTCTATTGTTTTCAACTGACCAATCATTTGAGTTTTCCATGTACTACAGATGTCAGTCAGCAAGAATAAGTGAGAGTCAGAACGAAAAATATAATGTGGTGATGCCGTAAATTAAAAAAAATTATTAAAGATAAAAGAAAAATATTTGGAAAAAGAATCATATTAGATGATAGATGGTACCCACTATAAAAGAGACACAAAAATGACAAAATACAATAAAATCATTTTTTGGAATGTGTGCTGCTAGGATTTTTAGTATATCTATGAGATATAACTTTTATCAAATATAGATAAGAGTTTTTCAATAGATTCTGGCAAGAAAAAAAGTATATAAATCAAAATTGCGAACTTCTTTAAGGAATCAACATTTTATAAACATTATTATTAATTCAGATGTAATATCATATATATCCAGATGTATATATATGATCATCCAAAAATGCAGGAAATAATTTTTACATTTTTTTTTATCTTTTCTGAATTATTATATAGAGTGATTCAACTTTTATCAAGTATCGCAACATATACCGTATGTCACAAACATAATTTTTTTCAATCCCTACAATACTTTTTGAAAGTTCTTTTGCTTTTCAAGATTTCTTTTTCTTTTTTTTTTTCTGACAGCAATAGAAATTTCAACAATTATTTTTTCAGCAATTAAATCACCTAAGTATCAGCTTCGCATACATCTCAAAAGTGAAAAGAAAGGACTTTTCACAATGTGATCTATCTCTAGTGCTTTTGCATGGCCTTGAAGTTCAAGTAAGTATTTTGTCGCTCCGAAATTAAATACAAGGCACTCAACCAAGCTAAACCAAGACATTGTCATATAAATAATTTGAGTGAAAAGAATAGAGGATGAAGTGTGAAGTTGTAGTCGGCTCGAAGTAGGATTTTCAGTTATTCAAAGATTATTTTTTTTGGTATCAAATATCAAAAGACATATAAATTCCAATGAATGAGATATGATTAGATTACCTATCACCATGTGGCTATCATAGTCATTTAAGAATGTCCATACTTGTTTGTGTTGGAATGAATTGTTTAAGTATATTCTACTAAGCATCTGAACCTCTAAATAAATAACATCTTTTATTTAAAAGAAATCAATAAACATAAACTTAACAAAGAACTTCCAATTAACGTGATGCATCACTAAATAAGAAAGAAGGACAGAGCAGGAGAGTAAACACAGTTATACGTCACATCATTTGCCTTTATGTATGAATATCCCCTCGTATGCAACTCAGAAGTGGAGTTGTACTGAGTAAAAATACTTATCAGAAAAAGCGACAGGGTGTCGATTTAGAGGTAAATTCAATTGCATAAAACGTTCGACCTTTACAGCCTTATGTGGAGAAAGAAGTACGGCTTTAACACAAGATTTCAAGCATAGCAATGTGAATATAACGATGGTGATGAGGGGGTGGTATTTCTGTAGGCAGAAAGGTCCTTTAGTTGGACCTCGAGAAGGAGAGTGCTAAACCCCAGAGGCTTAATTTGTCCTTTCAAAATTGCTAGGGCACAATGCGAGTGCAATATAGCAAATGTTTCATCCTGGTAAAGTTGGATTTGTTACGTCTCTGCTGCTCTACCATCAAAGTCAAATTGAATGGCATTTAAAAATCTGAAAAAATCAATTACTGTTTAAAAATAAATAAATATTATTTAGAAACCTGACACATTTTTGCGAGTATCTGTAGAATATATATTAATGGAAGAAGAAAGAAAGAAGATAAAGGTATCAAAAATTAATATTTCAAAATGATTTATTATTATCGTGGTATTCAATATTATTTGTTTACTTGCAAAATAATCATATATATGTATATATATATCAACTATTGTTTGAGTAATAATTTATTTATTACTCAAGATTTTTGTTATTTTGGGATGTGTAATTACGTTTCTCTCTTAAACTGAAATAAAGACACTTTTTTATACAGAGGGGTACACATCTGCCTTTTAACTAAAGTAATAAAATATTTTTTTCTTTTCAAGTCAAACCCGATAAGATTAACTAAATTACGATATTTTAATGCCAATAGGATGATTTTAAATTACTTGAAGAACTGAGCTTTTTATTTTGTGTAGAAGGGAGTTAGGAATATAATCAATCTAGCATTAATACAACACTAATTATGCAATAAGACGTTTAAATATTCCCTTCATCTCTCATGCTGATTCTGAAAAACATTTTTCCTCTTGAATAAAATGAAGATCGATTTTGTAACAAGAATTTAATAATGAAACGGAATTTTTTTTTGTTTTTTAAGTTTCTCGGCAAATCAGAAAAGCTCTGATGAAACATTTGAAAGGAACTTCACATAATTACTCAAGGCACGGGCGTCCTTTAATGTTAATATGAATAATTTCCTAGTATTTTTAAAAACTTTGGATTTTTTTACCTATCATTATTTAATTAGAAGAAAGACTAAACATTAAGTTTCAGGACTTTTACATTCGATTTTTGCAGTATTTCGTTCAAATGTTCAATAAACAAAAATATTTTATTTCTTACCAATGTATTTATATTTTTTCTGCATATTAGTACATTGATTTATTTTGAAATAAGAATTTAATAATGAAACAGAACTTTTTTTAGTTTCTGGACAAATCAGAAAAACTCTGATGAGATCACAGCCAGGAGGGATTCTTTAAGGTTAATATGAATATCTATATTTATAAAAGCTTTGAATTTTTTACCTATCAATATTTAATAGAATAAAGACTAAATAATAGTTTCAGGACATATATATTCGATTTTTGCAGTATTTTATTCAAATGTTCAATAAATAAAAATATTTTGTTTGTGAACATTGCCTTATATTTAAATATTTATATTGAATATAAATATTAAATTTACGTTTTCCAAAACATTTTCATACAGTTTTTTAATTATAGAAATCAATTTAATATTTCATTTATTACACTAAATAAAAATAAATTTTTCAAACGTACTTTAATATAATTTTATTTTATCAATGACGTTTTATTTACCAATTAATTTCTTAATACATTAAAAATTCCTGTAGTTTTTCATTAATTACGTATTGTAATAGAATAAAAATATTCAATTACATTAAATAATTATTAAAAAATAAATAAAATAGTTGCGAAACTTTATTCCGTTTTTTTCTGCAAATAATCTTTATTGCGAAATGGTGTTTTCAAAATTTCCAGCGTTAAAAGAGTATTTCATAATTACTGTTTATGAAAAGTTCCTCTTTTCTTATTTCTGTACACAGAAAGGATTTTCTGAAAGCTTAAGATTTCTTATAAAACTCGAAATAGGCATTTCAAATATTAATCATGGAATTTCTGGCGCCATCACCCAGACGGGATTTATTTTAATCTCTTATTAAAGCAGACGCGAGGGGGATTTTTCCTATTCCTAATCCAGACCAGATGACACCGTAGGCGGGTTTTAATTCAAGGGTAGACAGTGTGTAGGTCAAGTGCGCCTTGTAATCCTCTTGTTGTTTTGGGAGGATTAATTTCGTACAAATGCCAATAGTTCATGGCGAAACTAATGGAATCCATACAGAATGAAAGCACTTGATTTATAAAATAATGCGTCTGCAATGGCATATTTGGCTATTTTAAAAATATGTGAATTAATCTTTCATCAGGCGAATAAATTATTAATTACAATACATATGCTTTTACTGGAAAGTTAATTTATGATGGGCTGCCATTGTCAAATCGCGTATTAGAAAATTTTCCTACTCCACAAAATGTCATAACTCAAAAATATTTATTTTAAAAGATATTTTATGATCCTGTCCACTAGTAGATTGCGTAAATTATTTATGCGACCGGTGGAGAATTAAAAATATAAGTAAATTCAAACAACAAATTTTGAATCTGTAGCTCCTCTATGAAATAATTTCTTGATCCACTTTTGCTCAGAATATATATTTTCCATCAGTGGTGGACATTCAATAACAAAACGAAACAAATCCCAGAATCTCGAAGACAAATCTGATAACCGCACTTCGATTCCAAGAAGGGAAATGAAATAAACTGAACGAGTTACTGTATCTCCTGTCTTCTCTTTTAGAAGATCCATTCCATGATTGATTTTTATTTAAGTGAAAACCATTTTATTCTATTTCCTCGGCCAAATTGATTTGTAACTCGGCGAGCGCGATGCAGCCTTCATATCAATTTCAGGCCCTTCGAGTTGAACCCTCCATCCAAGTTCCATGAAAACCGATTGCATTGTTTTCACCCCTTCAGATGCGAGCGCTCCCACAGTGCTGGAGAGAAAAACCGAAGAAAGATTATGGAGCTCTTTCCATGTACAGGAGTGCAATGGAATAAATTGAGCGAATTGCAGGAATGCCGTTCGTTGAACGTCCGTCAGATGCTTCTCTTAGGTAATTTCTCCTCGGAAGAGAGCATCGAGCCACTCAAGAGCTTGAAGGTCGGTGAATTCATGCCAAGGCCTTTTTGCATTTGTCTTCCCTCAATTCCTCACAATATCTTTTGGAATAATGAATGGGTCTGAACAGCTTCTTTCCTTCAAAGACGGCAATTCGTTTCAAGCGATGTTCTTTTAATTGAGAGCAGTGATTAGTTTACAAACCTTTGTCTCGACTACAACTTCCTTATGCCTATCGACTCAGATAAGAATCACGCGTAAAGAAAAACGTTTTTATTTTAAGAGTGTATCCATCTGTTCCAGACATTTTCTCTTCCAATGCATATTTTCCAATCATTTTACCGTTTTATCAAGATTTCATTTATTCATATCGAATTCAACAGGTTTTATTTGAACTGAGAAAAGGTATTCAAAATGTAATCACAATAGAGTATCTATGTCTTTTCTACATAACATCTGTAAAGAATTTGAAGAAATTGAAATGTATATTTCTGATAAGATTTTCAAAATAATACTTGTAACTGCCCAAAAGTATAAAAAAGTTAGTATATCAGTTTCTTTAAAATTGGAATAAGGATAAAAAACAATAGGAAACGGTAAAAGTTTTTTCGATTTAATTATCGTTAAAAAGGAAAAGCTTGCAAAATATTATAAAAATGTACAATATAAATAATGATATAAAAAACTTTTCCTAAACTTCATAGATCATGCATTTAATGAATATAAACTTTATAATAACTTTCTCTGTGATGGTAAAAGAAAAAAAAAATAGAATTCTTAATGGATTTACATTTTATAGGATTTTTGAACTTGTATGTAAGAAAATAACAATTAAATGTAGATTCCTTCAAAAATTTAATTTAAATGAAGGGGATTATTAACTGACAAATATTTGAACAAAGCACAACCAGTTAAGAGAATAATGAAAAGAAATCTAATGTAATCAGATATAGTAACATGACGTAAAAGAAGTTATGTTTTGGCAGTCATCTTATTTTATTTTTGACTCATTATTTCCATTCTGATACTTAAAGCACTTTCTTATTAAAAACTATAATATTTGTGTCATATATATAAAATTAACTTTTTTTTCGTGGGAGTTTATTACCGATAGTGGAAAACACTTCTTATTCATTAAATGAGTAAAACAAAAAAACAATGTATTAAAGTTTCCAATGCAGAAAAGATTCTAGAGCCTTTGTATTTAAACCCATCATCATTTCAAAATACAGAAACGATATAATTACTATACTACACAAGATAAAATTATGCTTAAAACTACGTCAAATATCAAAATTTAAAGAAAAATATGATATGAATTATATAATTAGCTTTTTATGAAAATATTTCTAGCTATTTTAAAGAAGCACATACACATTTAGATAGACAGATATATCTACAGAAAATATGTATATGCTGTAATAATTGAAATAACATTTCTGTAAAAGGTTAAGTTCTTAGGAAATATTATTTTTTCTATAAGAAATAGCTATATCCATTCATGAAAAAAGATTAAAATGTACCCAAAAAATCTTTTTCAAAAATAACGCTATTAAGAAGGAAATGCAATAAACCAAATAGTAACTAGACAGGTGTTAAATTCACTGGCAGGTGTTTAGAGAGTTTAGTACCAAATCTTACTCTATTATAAAGGAAGAAAGAGAAAAACAACAAAACTGACAAATCATTGATAAAAAAAATCCAATCTTGCAATACAATCTAGTTCATACTTTTCTTTATTAAAGGAAAACGTAGAGGAAGAGAACTCTATCTATTTAAAAAAAATTATTTATTAAGGTTAACGATTTTTTTTCTTTCTTGAATAAAAATGTATAATGTAGAAATTATATAGAATTTTAAAATTCGCTTTGAAATCAAGAATTCCTAAATTTATTTAAAAAATGTTATAGATATTGAATTTCTCAAAAAGCGTTTTTTATATAATGGCACAAAAATATTTAAAAGGAATTTGTTATAATTTAATAATATATAAAGCATAGTAAGAGTATTAAAATGTGTTAAATGACAAAAATAACAAGAAATGCTCTCTTTTTATCATTTAATCGGAAATAAATTTTTATTTCGAAAACAAATAAATTCATTATTTGCTTAAAAATGAAATTTAAAAATCGTTATAATTATAACAAATTTAAAATAAGCAAAGATTTTGTTAATAACTCCCAAAATGAAGAATTACATGTTAGTAGGTAATTAATAAGTACAGCAATATTTTTTATTGAAATATAGGTCTCATTTTTTAGTAATCAGAAATTCAAAATAATAATAATTTTTCTAATAATAAAAATTATACTGAGAATCAGTTTTTTTAGAAAGAGCACAGCGATATATAATACACCAAATTATCCTGGCTGAGATGAGATTTATGTGCTTACAAAGGTTTTGTTTATTTTCAGAACAATTTAAAACAACTGCAAATCAAATATCTTACTAAATTTAATTTGATTTTATAATTTTTAACTGGTGTCCAAGGAGCACCAAGGACCTACTACATTTTTCTTTTGAACTTGTTATTCAACTCGATGTTTTTTGTGTGAATTAAGGTAAACTTTCTGTTTACAATATCGTAAGTAAATGGATCAAGGTATGTGAAAACAAATACCAAAGAACCATATAATGTAAAGAATGAGAAACATGTATCGATCGTAAAAAAGAAACATTTATATTTTATTTGCTTCAAAGTTGTTGTTCGATACTCGTCGTCCACTAAAAGTACGAAAACTGAAGCACTAGGAAATATTTCTTTATTATATTCTTTTATTCAGATTCTTTTAACGGAAATTATAAGAAAATAATCAATATTTTTATTTTATTTTCATGATTAATATTTATTCTAACATTTTGTATGCCATTTTCATTAATTATTTGTTTTTTCTATAAATTACACTCTTTGTAAATTATCACAAAAAATAAATAAAAACGTCAATAAGATATTATATTTTTCAACCATGCACGCACATATTTTTTTTTGTTACCAGTACCAGTAATTTATAAAATTAAAATTTAGGCTTAGCTAAAATATTACTCCGAGTTTCAAGTGTTCTTTATTTTTATCAGTTTTGTTTCTAAAAAAAAAAATGTGACTTCTTTTTTTCTAAGTTTAAAAAATGTGACAAAAAGATAACATAATGGTTTTATTTGTAAACTATTATTCTGAAGTACACAGCTTTTGATATGAAATAATACATTATTTTCATAGATACTGATTATTGAACACGGTGCAAAATGCATATTATAATAGATGGTCTAATATTAAGAATAGATTAGATTAGAAAGAAATTTGTTATATTAATCTATTTCAGTATAATTTGCAAACTAATTATGTTAACAGTGATTTCCATTTATTTACAACTAATATATATTTTTCAAGAAGTCCTTTAGGTTTATTAATTTACTACTAATAAATTTTTTTCAAAAAGTCTTTTAGATTTATTAAAAATGAATTTTGTAAAAATTAATATTATAAGCATAATTCAATCGTAATATTGATTTATTAAAAGTGAATGAGAAATTATGATTGATAATTAATCCACCATCTGCATCTTACCAACTGTTAGAGAGACTTTGAATTCGTTATACAAGGATTGAAAATAATTTTAATTTAGTTTCTGAATAACAAATAAAAGTCTAAAAAAAAACTCAGTGGAACTCAGTCGCTTATGTTCAACCAGCATGTGTCAATGTTTTATTCAATTTGCTTGTAAACTTACATTTGCAAAGGTGACTCTTGGTGGACTTGCAAGAAAAGTTTGCAAAGAAAAGTTTTATATTATTGTAAACGTATATTTTTTCAACAACAAAATCCAATAAACTTCAAACGAAATTGAGATTCAAAAAGGTATATTTTGAAATTATGTGTTAGACTGCAGGATTTTAATTTTCTATTTTATTCGGAATTCTACTTTTAATCTAATATTACTAAAATATTGCATTCTATTGCAATATTTAAAAAAAATTATACAGTTTTTTCATTATAAATTGTTATGCATTTTTAATTAGAAAAATTTATATCAATATTATTTCACTTTGCAAAGTATAGAGGAAATTTTTTTACTTTGAAGACATATTTCCAGTAACGAAAATTAATTTTAATTAAAAATTCTTTTAACAAGATTAAAGATATTTTATAATTTGATTCGTATCCACATGGGTGTATTTTTTTCAAAAACCTTTTTTTTACCTGCAAAATACTTGAAAAATTATTCTAAAAGGAATTTGGATGTTCAGGACATTAACTTCTCAGCAAGCTTTTATATTTCGTTGTTTCATCACACAAGGACCGATGGGATTTCCTATTTGTCATTTAACATTGCAACTAATTTGTTCTTTAAACAAAGACTCTTTGTTCTTCCAAAAAAAAAAAAAATAATAATTGCAACTGCAACAGACAATTAGAAGGGCGAAATCTACAGTGGTGTAAGTCATATTTTTCTTTCCAAAAATGAACAATAATAATAAAAAATACTTTCACAGTTACTTTGTAGCAGTCTCGTGTAATATTGTTACACTATAAATTTAATATTTATTTTGAATTAACACTGAGTGTTGTTTGCATTGGTCTGGTATAAATCTAAGAGATATCTGAAGACAAAATGACATAAATATCTATGCTTATTAGAATTCAAATCATTTCATTAAACCAGTATTATTCATTAACAACTTATGTAATATCACTCAAAAATAATATAATAATGTTTAGTTAAATGATACAAAAATGTACACATTTATGTGCTTCATTGTCAAGTAAAATAAATAAATAAAAAACAAATTTACACATCTGCACTTGCTTGTGATGAAAGTCAAAAATCATAATAAATTTTGCTTGAAATTTCATGATTTAATGATTGATGGTGATTCCTTTTTATTTTTTCGTCAAATACTGACGAGATATATTTATATTTTCGTTAAATTTGACAAATTAGACATATTAAGTTCGACACCTACATTGAAATGTCTCCTATAGATTTAATTATTTTTTTTAACTAAGGCAAAATATCTCAACGACTTTGTAGATTACAATAAAAAATATTTATTAAAAAAAGACGGGAGTTTTTACAACAATAAATGCAAAAACATTACAGTCTAAATACAGTCTTTCGAGAAAACGTAAGGCTTTGATTAAAAAACGTCACCAAAAGAAATGAAAATTGCTTTACTTATTAAGTATATTTTCAGTGAAATATAAATTTTTAAGGCATTTGATAACATAGTTTTTAAATGAATCTATTTTGCATTAGCCATAATGTTACGTAATTCTGTGAAACATTTGAATATATTTATTCCATGTCTTAACATTAAACAATAAGTTCATTTAGATACGTTAGTTATATTTTGTCACAGTTGTCATTACAGTAAATTATAACGTTCTATTCCATGAAAGGAAAAAATTTAGTTTATATTTTACAAAAAGTATTCAGCAGAATTTTTTTTAAATTAAGCATTTTATGAATGGTTTTTTTATGAATTCTAAATGGAATTATGTATAACAAGCTCTGTTATAGCAAAAACCTTCAAAAGGAAAAAATATTGCTTAGTTTTAAAAATAACATTGAAAATCTAATAAGTAGTACGAGATCATGAAATCGGGGGGAAGGGACAAAATTTTACAGAAAAACAACTGCGGGTAAAAGCTTTTAGGTGAGCAATAATTTAATTTTAGGAGACTAATAATGACGAGTATTTTTGCTTTAAAAATTTAGGTTTACACATCCGTGAGATTGGGATTCTCCTGCACACTGAAATCTGTTTTTATGTTGCCCCTTTTTATAATTACAAAGATTGCTTTTAAAAGAAATACCATCAAATGCATATTATGAATAAAAATTAATTAAAAAACTCAATTTAAAAAGAAAGCAACAGACGGTTGTCGAAATAACAAGCAAATTAAAAAGATTCCAACTGATGGCATCATCACATTACCATGAATTTTATTAAAGGGTCACTTCGTCACTTGTATATGCAAAGTAGCATATATAAGTGAAGAAGGTGATTTTGAACTACTTCTCCACAAGAAAATTCGCGTACTTGATTACGATGAATAGTTTTAAATAAAAGCAAATAAATAAGCAACTATAATAAAAGCAAAATTAAGCAAATACAACATTTTAAAATGTTAAGTTCAACATTTAAAAATGTTGAATTTACGGTGCGTAAGTTCAATTTTTCCTTGTTTGGAAAACCAATTTCTAGCTACATCGGATTTTGATTTACATATATTTATGTATGACTTTTTTATGCGGCCCCTATTTACCGCATAAAAATAAATTTTTTAATGTGTTACAAACAATGTATTTTATAGATACTTATAAAATTTCAGGATATTTTTTAATGCGATTTTTTTTATGCGGTCCCTATCTCTAGCACAAAAATAGGTTTGAAAGTATTGTATTGCATATTTATTTTCTATCAGAAAGAAGCTTCAATTGGATAGGCAAATAAATTTACCTCTACTTTATTAATTTTATCTTTTGTAGAAAGTAAGAAGTTTTTATCAGTTGTAATGAAATTGTTTACTACTTTTAAATATCTTTCACAGTTAAAGAAGTAAGATTGTGATAAGTTTCTTTCTTACAAATAAATAAAGGCTAAACAATGATTAAATATTGATAAAGAGTACTTTGTATATATGTATAATGGTTCTGTACTCAAGTTTTTAAATATGCAAAAATATTATAATATGATTTCAATCATGTGATTTTTACAGAAGGAAAAAGAAATGAAAATGTTATTCAAAATATTTTCATACAAGAATTTTTATGAGCAAGCAATATAAAAACATTAAGAGTTATTTTTTTACAGCAAAATTAAGTTTAAAACAAGAAATTCAAAATCCAGTCTACAACCAGTATAAAAATGTTATTTTTTTTACACCAGAATTAGGTTTAAAATAAAAAATTCAAAAAACTATTTAAATTGAATCAACAATTACGTATAGAAATATTCTTCCCCATTAAACTCAATTATTACACCATTAGCAGTAATGAAACACATTAAGGCTAGATAAAAGGAGAGAATTTCTGTGGATAAATGGATTTTATCTGAAAAAAAAATATATTTGCGTAATTTTTTGAAAACGTAAAAAGATTTCATGTAAGTAAATTTGAATTTCTTTAATGAAAGATAAATATATGCTTTTTTCTCTTCAAATGACCAAACAAGCAGTATGAAAATGAGTTAGTATGGAAATACACAGCTAAAAAGTAAAAAAGAAGCAAATTATAAATAAGTGCTTACTACTAGTGATGAATACGTGCGACAAGAACACTATCAAAGTTAAATTAAAACAAATCTTGTCTGCCAGTCCTAAGACAATCGCATGAAAGACTAAAGTACAAGTACAAAAAGCTTAAAGTAAAATAGAATGACAAGGAAATGCAGTACAGAAGAAAATCTTTTAACAAGATAATTAAAAAACTGAAAAAGAAAATGAATTTAAGCTGAAAGCCATAACGATGTAGGAAGACAGAACATTCATTAATTAAAGTATATGACCTTGTAAGTTCGTAGTGTATTAATTAAATCAGAGGATGAACGAAACTTCATATCGATTCCTTCCAGTGATACGCTGCTTTCAATTTGACACAAGTCTGAATTGAAGTCGGAAGTTCATGTTGCATCTCCTCTATGTTTACTCTACATAAGCTCAATTATCCTATCAAATATTCACTTCTATGCACTATATAGAAGGGAAAAAAATTGTTTTGCAATAATTTTCTAATTTAAAAAAGTACAATTTTTTGAAATCTGCTTTGAAGACTTTTTGAAATAAGCTTTAGGTTGCAGTAATTTCTAATTTAATTCTAATTTATCTAATTTTTTTTGTATTTTAAAAAAGTACAATTTTTTGAAATCTGCTTTGAAGGTTTTTTAAGATAAGTTTTATGTTTTAACAATGATTTAGAAGAATAACTCTGATTTTTTTTTAATTGCTTAATCGAATTTGTTTCGAACTAATTTTCAGAAGACAATACAAAAAAATGCAATATTCTAAAAAAAAAAAAAAAAATAGTTTCAACATAGTAAAAATGAAACGCATTTTTTCTTTAAATAATCAAAACAAATTTTAATAATTAAAAAATAAGTTTTAAAATTATTACAAACTTTAAAACATTAAATTTTTAACATAATTTCTTAAATATAAGGAATTAAAATCCGGTTTTGAAAGTACTGTTTTTCTTAATGCATTAAATTCTATTCTGGTAGAATTATACTTATTAAACAATGCACTAGTTCGAAAAAATTATGTATTAACGATTATAATGATTTTTTAAAAACTTACAATCTTGAGTGTAATTTTTAATACATTATATTTTCTAATATAATCGAAAGTTTTATCCATAATATTATTATTCCATATTTATGTATAAAACTTC